>JAMLFY010000016.1:16358502-16422475 GCA_030441495.1 Dalbergia oliveri
AGGAAGTTTAGAATGATGTTTTTGAGTAATATTTGATGTTTAGTAAGCCAGGAAACTTCCCAGGAGTTTTAGTGAGCCTAATAACGTAATTAAGCAAACCTAAGCAATATTAGGCTCTAATCGAAGATTAATTTATTTCGATAATTAATCTAGAGTCAAAATAATTTATTAAGGTTAATTAGAACCTAAGATTGCTTAGTTAAACTCTAAATTGCATTCTTTAATTCAAGATTCTAGTCATGGAATCTTGAATAGTTTTCTCTCTTCAATTCCTTAAATTAAGGAATTGTGCCATACCTCATTTGACTAAGAAAATGAATTTAGTTTGTTGATCTAGTAAGACCACTCCTAATCAAGTCTTGAACAATCTTAATTCCAATTACCTCACCTAAACACTTTCTTACAACTCCTAACCAAAATCTTAATCAAAGAAACACCTAAACACATCACTAAACCACAATTACATGAGCAAATTAATCCCCCTTGGCTGTCCCAAATCTGCCAAATTCTTGGCCAAAGAAAAGTGCCACATGTTGCTTGATTTATCACTCAAGAGCCATGCCTTACCCATACTTTTGCCCATACCTCACCATGCTTTGCCCATGCCTTTGCCCACTTTGTAAGAGATATTTTCTCTTTCCTTCCCCTAAGACCGTCGGCCATGCACCCTAAATCAGCCACCATTGTTGCAAATTTTCTATAAATACCAAGCTTGGAAGAACTTGGTTACACTTTAGAAGCTTTGCCAAGTTTAGCTTTCTTGCATTTTCTTCCTTTTGCTCTCAATTTCTCTTCATCTTCTTCATCAATCTTCTTCCTTCAAAGAACCTTGCCACCACAAACCACCACAAACAACCATAAGCCACCACTACCTCACCTTAAACCATCCCTCAAACACTTAAACTTTCCATTCCCAAGCTTAGAAACTCAAGGAAAAATCATCTTCCTTGAGCTTCCTCTTTGGCCGAATCCATCATCACTTCCAAGAGGAGATTTTGTCTTCTCAACTCTTCAAGAATCAAGCTTTCTTTCTTCCATTTCAAAGACTTCCTTAGGTAGGGTTTGTTTTAAAGTTTTCACTGTTTTCCTTAAAGAAAGTTCTAGTTTTCTCTTGGTTCAAACTCCTTTCTTCCCTTCTTTTCATTTTCGGCCAAGAGGCCATTTTATGAAAATAACATAAGCTTGATGATGAGGTTTCAAGATAATGACTTGATGATGTCTTGTGAGAAACCTCTAAAGCTTGAAACAACTTGGTCTTGGACCATACATGCTTGTGTTTTTCTTTCTTTTCCTTGCTATGCTTTCGAATTTCCTTTCCTTTCTTCCTCAAGGTTTCGATTTCTTTTCCTTTTTCTTGGATGATTTCAGTTTCTTTAAGCTTTGTTTCAACAAGGTTTGCTAAAAATGAAAAGTAGATCACAAAAGTTTTGTAAAGAAAATTAATCCCATGTTTTCAAAGAGCTCTAAGCTTACCCTTGCCAACCTTAAAGTTGGTCGGCCGTTCTAAGAGTTTTACTCTAGATTGAAGCCCATGAGCAATAAAATAAAGAATATGACTTAGTTCTTATGTGTTTTATTTGGACAAAGTGTTGAGCTTTGTATTTATTTTCTTAAGCTTGATGATGAAGTTCAAACCTTAAGACTTCCTTGAAATCTAGGTGCTAAGAACTCTAAAGCTTGTCTTATGATACATAATGGGTTGAGGTTTTATTCCTTTAAAGTCTTGCAAAGAGCTCTAGCTAAGATCTAAAATAAGATGCATTCATGTTTACTTTATGCCTTGCATAGCATGTTTATTTTGATATCATCACTAAGTTCTCAAGACTAATTAATTGGACTTGCACTATCATGTTTAAATTTCAAGCTTGCATCTCATGTTTGCATTTCAAGTCATCACTTAACCTTAAAGATAATAAAGAGGTTGCATCCCATATTTATTTTATGCTCTCACTTTACTTTCTAATGAAGAATAAAATGAGTGCATATCATGTTTAAAGTTTATGCCATCACCTAAGCCTCCTAAAGCTCAAAGGCTTGCCCAAGTATCCTATGTAAGGTTTTCAAGAAAATATTGGCATTCTTAAAGAAGCCATTTCGGCCTGGTGATGATGATGGACTTAATATGAGTTCCTCTAATCACAAGTGTCCATAGTTTGTGTTTTGTAATTTTTCCAAGCTTAGGAGCACCTAAGCAACATTATGCATAAAATTATATACTTTAAAACTATTTTGCAAGCAAGTTAATTTAGCTATCGACCTTATGTGTAAAGGCGTGATTTTAATGAAAGGATTTGAGTTCTAAAAGAGTTTTGAATCCCTAGAATTATTCCAAGAGAAAACTAGTAACTTGTATGCATTTTAATTTACAAGATTATGTGATTTTATGGGCTTATGATTTGGTTCTGCCCTTCATGATTGGCTGCTGTACAAATGTTGTTCTAAGGTGTTAAAATGTGTAAAATTATGTTTGAGTGAAGGGAGGATCGATTTAGAGAAGTTAGAAAAGAATAAGTAACTTAAAAGGATCAAGAATAAGAATTTTAGAACACCTTAATGCAAAAATTTGCAAAACTGTTCCAGCATAATTAATTCAAGTGTAAATGGTTCATAATCAGTGGATATGCATAAAAACCTTTCATAAATGATTAGGTATTAATTACTAAGCTTAAGGTGATGATAAGGACTTAAAATAGGAATTCTAGCACACTTAGACATGGCAAAATGTGATTCTGTCCAGCAAAGCTAAATTGAGAAAAAGTGAATTATAACTTAGTAAACATGCCTAGGAATCCCTCATAATTGGTTTAAGGATTGATTATGAAGCCTTAGGCGAAGACGGATTAAAAAAGGGTCACGAACGATTCTAGAGCCCCGTAACATCAATTGTAACATCCTCCCAAGTATAACCTCATTCTTAAGCTATGATATCATACTCGAGAGTTGTTACTTGTTAATTAGCAGACCTCTTAATTATCTATAGCAAGCTCGATTTATGTACGAGATAACTAAGCGTAATCCTATTAAAACATATTACAAGTAAACATCAAGTTTATTAAACATACAACTAAAATACATAAGGAAGCTCCTCTATGAGCTTTAGTACATATCCGTCTTCTAATACATTTACATACATACTCATTTCACTAAGTACAACAAATAAAACAGGAACTACTATACTACAGGAATCCTACACTCCTTTGCATAGCAGCATCCTCATCCTTTGGCTTAACCTAGGCCACGGAAACAAACACATAGGGGTGAGAATTTTTAAAATTCTTAGTAGGGCAACTCCCCAATCACAATCATAATGTCATCGTCATTGCCCCAGCCACTTCGGTTTATTTAGAAAACCTGATCATGCAATATATTCTAAAGGTTCATTTTAAGGTTCCAAAATCATCCTTCCGAAGTCGGTAGCTTTTAACAATCAATTAGTACGTATACATATATCTAGAAGCTCAAACATATAGTAAGTAAATCTACTTAAAGGATTTCATATGATATGGATGATGCATTTGTCGAATACAATAAAGTTATCTCAAAGTGATCTGGTTTCCATCATGGCCATAGAAAGCCAATTAGTGCATTTTCTTTTCATTGACATAGGAAAGACTTAGTTATACCCAACGGGTATTTCAGTGGACAACTCCACAATAGATCCGTTTATACCCAATGGGTATTTATGGTGGATCACACCACACAAGGAAAATAGACTGCTTCAGGATTGAGCTCATTCCTATACGTGGTCATCGAACTTCATTTTTTTTCCATTTCCAAATCCCATAGACTATTCCTAGCCGATACGTCTACGACTCAAAATAAATTTTGGGAAGTTACTACTTTCGCCTTCCCTCATTCAATCTAAGTCTTGTTTCTATTTTGTCCATATGTCAGAACATGCACAATTTAAATTTATACATCCTTATAATGGCATTATATACTTTTCTCTTTTCTCAAATGCATACATAGGCCACATATAGGCAATCATTCACAATGAAATTCTCATTCTTTCTCATACTTCAATCTTTAAAATCCATAGCATGCATTTACATGTCATAAGTCACATGGCCAAACACTTAATATCAAATACTCATGTCATACTAGAAGCCAAAGTGCCATTACATTCTCAATTCAAAGCATTGTTCCATTCCTAGTACAATGGGCAGAGTTACTCCTAGGCACAACATTTCATTATCATATCAAACAGCCATTTCAAGAGTCACAAAAATTCTGGATGACACTTCAATGTGTCTAGAATAACCTGTAAAAATTTCAGGACAAACAGAGCTCTATAGCTACTCTAAAATGCATAAATTTAGTGGTCAGGGCCACCAATTCCTAGACCAGAACCGAGTTCCCAAATTTTTAACCCCAGCAAATGATTGAATTAATTCACAATAAAATTCACAGTGACACTTCAATATATTAGTAACTTCGTGTAAAAATTTCAAGAGTTAGTTCAATCATTTGCTATGGTAATAAATTTGGACAAGTTTACTGCCTCAGCCTCAACAATCAGGACAGCATCTGCCATTTCAATTTCTGATTTTTTTGAGGCATCAAACCTTAAAACTAACACCCAAGAAAATTCAGGTAATTAATATAATTTTTATAGCTCATGAAAACACCCAAATATTCCAGAAAATTCGTGAACACTGCTGCCTACAGGACAATAGAAATTCCAGCAACCTAGTCCAAACTTATTTTGATAAAAACCATTATCTAACACCATCCAAACACACCACCAAAAATCACACATCAATATCAACATAATATCAACCAAAAAAACCAGAAATTTCGGACTTAGGTCATGCCAAAACATATCAGAAAAATTTGACAAGAAAAGGCAACAGAAACCTACTTGTAATAACCTATTAGCTCCTTGGCTTCAAGATTAACCAAACTTGATTCCTTCTCCTCCAAAGCTCCCAATCTAACTTCAAACCCCTCTGATATCAGTGAGGTGTGAGGGAGAAAGGTAAGGATTGATGAGTGATTGAGATTTTATTCGGTTAGATTTGTAGGGAATTGGGTGTAGAACAAGCTTAGTGAAGAACTTTTGATGATCCAACAACTCTAGCTTGGAGTTTTTGGGCTTGGAACTTTAGAACAAGCTTGAGGACAAAAATGGTGGCTGCTCTCTTCTTCCCTTGCTGACGAAATTGCTCTTATCTTGGAGGAGAAGTTGGTGACTAGGCTTGCTTTAATAATTGAAATGGAGATATTTAGTAAAAAATCATTATTTATGTCATAAAGCAACAATGGATGGCTAAGGTTTAATCTTAGATTCCAAGATTAAATCTTGGCCTTCCACATGTCCTTAGTAGGTGGACATCATCCATTTGTGGTGATGGAAATACCTTTTGTGTTAAAAACCGGATATTAAATCTATCGAACGAGTAAACGTTTAAATTGAATCGATATTGTCCGAAAATTAATTTTAAGTATAAAATTATCATTCCCACCTATTTCTAACCTTATTCCCATGTTTTCCTAATTTTGGGTATTCTGGGCCTCAATCTGAACTTTCAGCTTTATGAGCCGGGCAAGGTTACTATTTACTAGCCCGAATTTTTTTTTAACAGGTCCATTGGGCCGCCTTCATCATTTCTAAAATATTATATTTTTGAAATTAAGATTAATAAAGCTCAAATTAATTTTTAATTAAATTTTAGGGTGTTACATTTAAATTGTTCGTGATTTTCATTGACCCGCCTACATGGGAGGTGCACTATGACCCCGAGCATCAGCCTACCACGTCAAGGGTCATTGCGAGGTGCGCGTTTTTGCATACGTGGGATGCCCTTTTGCTTTCCCCGTCTCCAGCTATCGCTTCGATCCGACTTCACCTTTTGGCGATGACCTGACTCTTGAGGATACGACCCTGAGAGCAGACCGTCGTGCCCAACCTTCCTCATCCAAGGCACGGATATCCCAGCATGTTCCCTGTTCTCGACCAGAGGCTAATCCTTCGAAGGACTCTTCCCCTTTGTTTCCTATGGGTCGCGGAGGAGGTAGCGAGGACCGGTCGCCAGCTTGAGGCATGCGAGGCGCATTCACCAGAGGCAACCACGACGTGGAGGCCATGCTGTCCTCGATTCCTTACCTAGATCTCCACTTCGTTGGGCTACATTCGAGGAGCTTCATCAGTTCGCGGCCTACATCTCCCCAACGAGGATCGCGTCACCAAGTAGGCTTGAGTGGAGGATAGTGTTTGGGTGTTTATCGTTTGGGATGTTTCATGTATTTGTTATCATGTTTCTTATTTTATGTTATGTACTGAAAGCTTTGCCCACTAGTATGGGTAAGACTTTATGCTTCTGTTATATTTCCGTTGTGATGTACTAAACTATATTATCTAATGTAATGAGGAATGATGTTTATGATGGATGTGTTCTCTAATGCTTATGTATGTTTTATTTATTCTTTCGCTTCACGTTGTTTATGTTACGGGCAAAGGCTTGCACTTTGTTTTATATAAATCATTTCAAAAAAAAAAATACCCGTATTTTCGCTAAGTATTTTATAAATGAGTTTTAAGAGAAGTAATAACTAATAATTAGTCTTGATACGTCCTAGGCGTATTGGGGTTAAATATTAGGGTGTTTAGCCGATGGCCTTGCTTGGTCATTTGGGGAGGAAATATTCTTACAAGGTATGGCTTTGAGTATCGGTTCAGCATGGTTGAGTATGGGCAAGTATGGGCAAGGCATGGTCTTTAGAGTGAGATAAAATTCAACATGTGGCACTCTTCCTAGCAGGCATGCATTCGGCTAGAATTTTGCAGCCAAGGGGAGGATTAGTTTGTTCATGTAATTGTGTTTTAGTGATGTGTTTAGGTGTTTCTTTGATTAAGATTTTGGTTAGGAGTTGTAAGAAAGTGTTTAGGTGAGGTAATTGGCTAATTAAGGTTGTTAAGACTTGATTAGAGGGGTGATCTTACTAGATTAACAAATTAAATTCATTTTCTTAGTCAAATGAGGTATGGCACAATTCCTTAATTTAAGGAATTGAAGAGAGAAATACTATTCAAGATTCCATGACTAGGAATCTTGAATTTAAACAATGCAATTAGAGTTTATCTAAGCAATCTTAGGTTCTAATTAATCTTAATAAATTATTTTGACTCTAGATTAATTATCGAAATAAATTAATCTTCGATTAGAGCCTAATATTGTTTAGGTTTGCTTAATTGCCATTAGGCTCACTTATACTGTTCTAAGGGCAAAATGGTAATTTTGCCCTAAAACTGCCCGAGACCTCCGGGCCCGACTAGATATCAAAAACCACTCAAAAACATCATTTCAAACTTCCTGGAAAAGTTTGAGCTCAAACGACACCTTTCACCTGAGACAGGAGGGGTATTGGTCATTTCGAGCGAAAGTTCGGAAAACACTTTCACCTTGGATATCAAACATAACGAATATAATCCCCTTCAACATTGAGTTGACCATTCGAGGACCGGTTTACCTCCTCGAATTAGGGTAAAAATGACCTCAAGGGCATTTCTATTTGTACTAATTAAAAATCATAGCACAAATGGTAGAATTCACATATGATGCATGGATCAAGTACAAAAATCCTCCAAAGGTTAGTGTTTGTCACTCATTCACTCAAGTGTTTGGGGTCATGATACACACTCAATCACCTCAAATGAAAATGCATTACCATAGGCTTATTATGGGTTTCATTCTCCATTTTGTTACACACATGTGGATACATAATCAAGAGGACTTACCTTGGGTTGCAATGGGGGCTCAAGTGAAGATGGGTAAAAATATAGGCCAATGAGCTAAACCTCTAGTCAAAGGAGAGCAAATGCATACACCAAGAGCATAAATGTCAAAGGATACAATTTGTCCAAATAAACACAATTATGGCCTTTCTTTTGCAACATGGCACACCTTCAACCAAATTTTTTCAGAAATTTTTTTTGTTTTCTCCTTCTTGGTGTGCCACTTGCTGAATTTATTTTTTGTACACATCGTTCCTCCCCCACACTTAAATTGGGGCTTGTCCTCATGCTTTCCCCACACTTATGCTCAAGCACATATAAGAATTTACACAAATGCTCTCATAAGCCTAAAAGGTTGGGATTTTCATGGTTTTTCACTTTTGGCTAAAGATGTGCTTAAATAAAAGAATGAGTAATAAGGCTCAAAGAGGCTAAACAATGATAACATGCAAAGATTGGCTATATAGGCAGTTGGCTAAAAACAAGAAAAATGCCTCAATCATAGTCAAGCATGCACATGAAAACATATCTTCAAACAAGACCCTAAGCAAGTTCTAGAATGCAAATCCAAAGAGGGAAATACACATGAACAAATAAGCATGGCACATGATAGTCTAATCAAAGAGGCTCAAAATCTCACAGGTAAAAGTGCATGTACTTAATCCAAACAACAATCAATCCACCAAGCATGCAATACAAAATAAAGTCAATGCCAAGCGTGTCAATATAGTGCATATGGTGTGAGCCTATATGTAACCTCTAAGGTGCTAAAGAGATGGTGTAAACACAAACAAAATAAATATTATGCAAGAATTAAAACTAAAATTGAAAGAAAGAAAAATAATAATAAAATAAAATGTAGAAAAATCAAAGAGAAAGGTAAAGAAAAACTGCTGGGTTGTCTCCCACCCAGCACTTTGCTTTAACGTCCCTAAGTTGGACGATTAGGGCCCTCATAGAGGGTGTGCAGCTTCAACCCAAGGATAAGCCAAATGAGCTCTTAGATCCTGGGGCCTCATGGTGGTGCATGGTGCCTTCAATTCCACATGAGTTACCCTAGAATTTTCTACCTCAATTGCACCATCGGGCATGCATGGGTAACCAAGAATGGTCCCTTCCATCTAGACTTTGGCCTTCAGCCCATCAGTTTTGCCCGGGGCTCATGTAGGAGTCCATGCCCTTCAAGGGCTTTTTACCCAACGTGCGCTGGTCATGGAGCACCTGACTGATGCCCTGGAGAAGGCATACCTGTATCTAAAAACTTAGGGCATTCTAACACAACAGGCTCATCATATCCTATAGAAGAAGAAAAAGTAGATAAGGGGTTTACTCAGAGCATATTTCCACAAGCATCATCAACTAAAGAATCAATGACATCAATTCCAAACACGGAATGTTCCTCATAGGGATGTTTCATAGCATCAATAAAGAGAATTGGAGTTTCATGTCCCCACACTCCATGGATAATGTGCCAACATAAATATCAATCATGGTTTTAGCAATTTTCAAAAATGGTTTACCCAATATTAATGTATGGTTGGCATTGGTCAGTCTCCATCTCAAGCACATAAAAATCAATGAGGAATATTAAATTATTTACCTAGACAAGAACATCTTCCAATACTCCAATGGTCTTGTAATGCTACATTGGCCAGCTGAATTTGCAACCCAGTTGGCTTGAGTTCTCCAAAGTGCAAGGACTGATAGTCATTTAGGCATAACATTAATGGTCAGCTAGGGCTCTTATGATATGCAGTCCCAATAGTACAAGGAACATAGAATATACCTGGTCGTTGCACTTGGATGGTGATTGCCCTTGATAATGGAGGAAGCATTTACCCTATAGTCACCTTGTCCTCTCCACGCCTTTGATCTTTCCTTTATTGGTGCACAGATCTTTTAAGAATTTAGCATATTTGGGAATTTGCTTTATTACATCTAATAGAGGTATGTTCACTTGCACTTTCTTAAAAGTTTCCAAGTTTCTAGATCAAATTCTTATGTAGCTACTTTCTTGGGATAGATTTTCTAAGGGAAAAGTAGTGGAGGAGTGAAGTCATGGTCTACGATTGCTTTTGTTGAGCACTCAGCACTAGTTAAGCACTGCGGAGCTTACCCGAGGGGTGCTTTGGTACCGTTTTTCAATTGATGGTCTCTGGAGATTGTAGGTGCTATTTGACATCAGCGTCACCAGAATAATCTTTAGGCTTATCTTCAGCTTCTTTCCTACATAGGCCTAGTCATTTTTGGAATTTTTGTCCCCCAGAGTAATAGCACATACATTTCCCTTTGGATTTGGCATGGTCTGGAAGGTAACCTGGAAGCTAAGGTTTGTTGACTCTAATTTTGCTTTATTTGAGTCACCTCCCTCTCAGCTGAGCATTTCTCTTCTAATTTCTTGCATTTGCTCCATCATCATCTTCATCATCTCAGTCATAGTAGGGTCTAAAGATTGAGGTGGAGGGAGGCCCGTTGGCTTGATAAGGTAGATACTTTTGTTGTGAAGGTTGGCCCTATTGTTAGAATTATTACCCCACTTCAAATTAGGGTGATTCTTTCAGGCTGGATTATAAGTGTTCCTGAATGGGAGCTGATCTGCTTTCTGAGGTGGATCTAGAAGGGTATGCCCTGATATCCTAGTGGTTGGGTCATCTTGTAATGTTGGGCACATATCAGTGTGATGATCATTTGAAGTACGTATGCCACAAACCTTAGAAACCACTGGAGTTGCTGTTTGGCTCACCCTTAATTACTGCATAAGGCCAAAAAGTTGCTATGAAGTCTGGGTTAACATTGGATTCTCTAGCTGGCTCACTCCATGAAGGCCTCTAGTGGTTATGGCTGCCCTAGAACTATATTGTCAAAAATTGCAGCCCACTCTATCGAAGAACGGGCCTCTACTATAGTCTTATCCAAAAGTGCCCTTCCACTAGCAGCATTATCATACATCTATTCAGAGGTACCAAACCCTCATAAAAGTACTAAGGAGGAGTTATTTGAATCTAATGGTTGGGGTAGCTTACACAAAGAAGCTTGAAGCGCTCCCAATATTCATATAGAGTTTCATCAATCTGGTGGATTTCGGAGATCTCTTTTCTGATAGAAGCCACTTAGGCTAGGAAAATACCTCTTTAGGAAAAGCCTTTTCATCCCATCCAGCTTTTACAATCCTATCTGCAAATTAGAACCAATTTTCTACATCTTTAGGGGAAGGGGAATGCTCTCACCTTAACATTATCCACCTCCACCCCATTGGGCCTCATACCAGAACACACCATATGAAGCTTCTTCAAGTGTTGTGGGTCTCCAGACAGCCCATGGAACTTGGGTAAAGCATGAACGATACACCCTTAAGCTCAAAATCATTGTCAAGCCTAGGGTAAGTAATGCCAAGGGCTACTAGGTAAAGTGAGTAGTGAGCTCCCTAAGTGTTCTATTCATCTCCCATATTACCTATATTTCCTAAACACTAAACAGAGGATCAGAATACTCAATGGTTTCGCTTGTTGACGCTTTGCCTGTCTAATTTTTCTCAAAGTTTTCTCAATTTCATAATCAAAAGGTATCAATTTTTACAATACCTAACACCTCATACAAGGGAACAAAAAAAGTTTTTTATTTGAATTTTTTTTTGGGTAGAAAATAAAAACAGTAATTAAATAAATAAAAATAAAATAAAATAAAAAAATGGAATTAAAAATAATAATAATAAACAACTAAGTTTTAATGCTTCTATGACAACGGTGCCAAAATTTGATGTGAGAATTCAACTCACAAACAAATTAAAATTTATAAAGTGCTAAGTTGCACCAAAAATATAGTAAAGGGCATAATAGTCGTCTCTCAAGCAAACTTCAATACTTAGTTGGGAAGATTTGGGGGTTTTGAGAATTAAAGCAATTAATTTAAATTTAAAGATAATAGCAATAGAGAAGGCACTAGTGCAAGGTATTCCTAGGATTGAAAATTAATTATCATTGACCAAATATTAAACCCATTGGTGCCTATTGGTAATAAATTATAGGCAATTCTACTAGTGATCAATCGACCTATAGAATTTGATCAATGCAAATAGCTAATAAATGATGATCGCCAATTTATTTTGAAATCACATCAATTTAATGAGCTAATTGCTATAGCCTAACCACCAATCGAAAAGTTAATTCTAATGTTCTCCTTTAAACATAAACCAATAGATCTATCAATTTATGCCCAAAAGGTTTCCTGAAATGACGATCAATTTAGTTATCCTCATAAAGATTATAGCAATCACCACAATAATTAAAGGAATAAACAGAACATTAAGAAAACCAATGCATTTAATATAAACAAAGGGTCTCAAATATCATTCCAATCTATCCAAAACCCTTACACTAGTAAAGAAATCTACTCCTCCATCTCTAGAGGATTACAACAATGAAGATAAGAGAACTTGAAAATAATAGCAACAATCGTCCACAATCTCCAAGATAAAACACCTTCACCAATGGAACCCTAGAAAGAGAGAAGAGAGAAGAAGAGAGAGATGTAGAGAGAGAATAATAGCAACTAAAGTGGTAGCCTAAAACTAAGTCAAAAGCCCAGGTAAAAGTTTGAACAATCCCTTAAATACTGCCCTTAAAATTGGGCCAAAGTAGGCCCAAAAACTTATTTAACGAGCTGTTATGTGTCATTGCACAAATGCTAAGTGCTCACTCAGTAAGCTATGCTGATAAAAACCATTTTTCGGGTTCTTTCAGCGCTGTATTGTAGCGCTGACAGAACTAATATCTTTACGTATTTGTCATTTTGGCCCATTAAACATTCGAATTTGTCCTCGACACTAAAATAGAGATTGTAGCCCTTCAAATATGCTTTCCAACACCACCAAAATCACCTGAATTTAACATCTTAGCTCCATATATATGTAGAAAAAACTAACTAGAGGTCAAGTTGAACAACATTATCAGAACCTTGTTCTTGATATTTTGCACTTGATCCAAAGCTCATGTGCACAAAACCATACTCAAAGAGATAAGTCAAACGTAACAAGGTGTAATTACAAATTCTTTCGAAATCAATGCAAAAGCCAATAGTTCTATTAAAATCTCACAATGAGAATAATTCAAAATCCTAATTAATTGCACTAATAACATAGTAAAACTCATGTAAAAAGCTAAGGTTTGATAGCAAGATAAGTTATATAAATGTCTCTTATCAATATGCTTCGAGCAAACTTTTTAAGTGTATGTCAAACACAATAAGAGTACTATATCAAGTAAATTCACATTTTAGCCATAAAAATGGGGCCGAATTGCATGCAAATAGGAAATAAAGATATTTCATTGTTTGCCACTTTTTAAGCTTCTAATACACACTTAGAAGACACACAATTGTTACAACAATTAAGAAACTTTGAACCCCAAATTATGGCCCTTGGCCAAAAACACACACATAGGGGCAAAAGAGTTTAAAATTCTTACTTTGTAGATTTTCTAAGTATCAATGCTTTCAAAATTTATTTTAAACATATAAGAAACAAATTATAATTTTTAGCGATTGAAAATAATTCTAGAACTCTTTTAGACCCTATGGCCAAATTCATATATATATATGTATAGCATAGAAGTTTAAAATTTCATACTTGGCATATTTTTAAAGTTCTATCACTTCTAAAAATTAATTTAAATACATAGAACTCAAGATAAAATTTTAACATGAAATAAAAACCACTTTTAGGCCTATTTTAATGCATTGTGTTATTTATGTTCAAAAATTTCTATCTTCTGTCAAATCACTTTATTTTAGTATACTAAATCCTGGTTAAGAATTAAAACAACAAAGACAACATTTTCTTCCTTTATATTGTCAAACTTAAACCCTAAAAATTAATTTAAGCTTTGTTAGTCATAATTTTAAAAATATAATAGTTTAGCAATGATGAGGGTGACCCAAAGGACGTATCAAAAAAAAAAATTCTGCGGGAGTGAATAGTACCCTTGCAGCCCCACGTGTCCGTTGGGTGAAATGGAGATTCAAGACCCGAAGGTGCCTAAAGTTAGGAAAATATGAGAATAAGATTAGAAATATGTGGGAATGACAATTTTATGCTTAGAATTAATTTCGGGCAATATCGTTTTATCGGGTAAGGTGTTTACCGTTCGTGAGATTTCATGTGCGATTTCTAACACAAAAGATATTTCCATCATAACCAATGGATAATATCCACCTCTTTAAGACATGTGGAAGGCCAAGATTTAATCTTGGAATCCAAGATTGAATCTTAGCCATCCATTATTGTCTTGTCACCTAAATAATGATCACTTTGTAAAATATCTCCATTTCATTTATTAAAGCAAGCCAAGACATAACTTCTTCTCCAAGTTTGATGAGCATTTTGTGGTCAGCAAGAGGAAGAAGAGAACAGCCACCATTGTTGTCCTCAAGAGCTTGTTCTTGAGTTCCAACCCCAAAAACTCCAAGCTAGAGTTGTTGGATCATCAAAAGTTATTCACTAAGCTTGTTCTACACCCAATTCTCTATCAATCTAACCGAACAAAATTTTCATTCCTCATCAAAACCTTGTGTTGTACCTCACACCTCACTGATATCAGAGGGGTTTGAAGTTGAATTGGGAGCTTTGGAGGAGAGGAAGCAAGTTTGGTTAATCTTGAAGCCAAGGAGCTAATAGGTTACTACAAGTAGGGTTTTCTGCCTTTTCCTTGTAAAATTTTTCTGATCTGTTTTGGCATGACCTAGGTCCGAAATTTCTGGTTGTATTGATGGATAATATGTTGATATTGATGTGTGAATTTTTTTGATGTGTTTGGGTGGTGTTGGAAAAGGGTTTTTTATTAAAGGAAATTGGGACTAGGTTGCTGGATTCCTAGTTGTCCTGCCAACAATCATTATGCACGAATTTTCTGGTACATTTTTGTTGTTTTTAGGAGCTACAAAAATTATATGTTGAAGATAACATCTTAAAATAACTACGTGAATTTTCTTGGGTGTTAGTTTTAAGGTTTGATGCCTCAAAAAAATCAAGAACCAAAATGTGCTGATGCTGTCCTGTTGTTGAAACTAAAGCATAAACTTGTCGAATTTATTATCACAGCAATTGATTGAATGACCTTTGAAATTTTTACACCAAGTTAAGGACATATTGAAGTATCACTGTAAATTTTATTGTTCACTGATTCAATCATTTGCTAGGGTTAAACATTATGAGAATTCTGCTTGAGCTGTGAATTGGTGGTCCCTGACCACTGAATTTGTACAATTTATTGAGGGAGTTAGAGACCTCTGTTGGTGTTGAAATTTTACCTCTGGACACATTGAAGTGTCCTTGAGAATTTTTATAGCTCTTGACTTGATTGTTTTATGTGTAAATAAATTGTGCTACAATGTTGTGAAATCTGCCATTATGCTTGAAATGCAACAATGCTTTGAATTGATGAAATAATGGTATTTTGGGCTCTAGTATGACATGGATACTTGATGTTGATTGTTTGGCTATGTGACTTGTGACATATGATTGCATATTGGACAGTTTAGAGATTTATGTATTGGACACAAATGAGAAGTCCGTTGTGAATGGATACTTGTATGTGTTTTACGCATGCAATGAATGATGTATTGAATTAAATGTTATAGTCAAAAGAAACTTGGGATCCTTTTTGACATGTCAAGGGCAAATAATGAAACACGAGATCCTTTTGACTTGTCGAGGGCAATAGAGAGAGGTGAGATCCCTTTGCTTGTCGAAGGCAAATAAGTGAGTTGAGGTCCTTTCGACTTTTAGTAGGAAAATAGAGAGGATGTGATCCCCTTTGATTCATCAAGGGCAATCAGAGATAATTTCATTACATTGGGCATATACATATTTATACATATTGGTTCTTTTTGTTTGCCATTACTTACTATGAGTATGAATTGATGGTAAGGTTGTAAGTGATTGATTTTTTTAAAGCAACCCACTTCGGAAAGATTGACTTTGAACTTTAAAAATGAATAGTTATTATGTAATGCATGATCACCTTTTGTTAAGTAAACCGAAGTGGCTTGGCCTAATGATGACAAGAATTTTAGTATATGTTTTGGGGGACGCCCTATTAGAATTTTAGGATTCTCACCCCTATGTATTTGTTTTCCCGTGTCGTCCCAGGTTGACCTAGAAGACCTGAGGCGCCTAGGAAAAAGATCAAGTGGATTTTGTAGTAGTTAGTAGGAGGACTTGTGTTTGTTGTACTTAAGTGTATGCATATGTCTGTAAAACGTAAAAGATAACATATGTACTGTAAAGCTCTTATAAGAGCTCCCTTTTGTACTTGACTTGTATTAAATAAATACATTGTTTTCTTGCAATATATTTTGATAGAACCATGAGTTAATCATTATTTTAACCGATTCTCTATAGACAACAAAGAAAGGTCCGCTAATTTATAAGTAACAACTCCCAAGCATAGTGTCATGACTTAAGGATGACGTGTACTTGGAAGGATGTTACAAAAACCACCACTGGCCATATTATATATAGGTTCCAAAAACTTATTTTCCTAGTCAAAAAATATCATCTTTAAGCCTTTCTAAAATTATTTTATCAAAGACAACACAGTTACAAAGTTTACACTTTTAAGATAAAGAATATAAAAGCTCACAAATTTTAACCATTAAAAATATAAGAAAACTCATTTAGACATAATGGAGTAACAAAGTGTCAAACTTTTTCATTTAAAAATGTAAAGTAGCTCATTTAAAACTCAATAAGACAATAAAGTGACAAATTTTTATCATTAGAACATGATAAAACCATAAAGAGATAAACTTTGATCATTAGAACAAAATAGAATCATAAAGAGACAAAATTTGATTATTAGAACATAATAAAATCATAAAGAGACAAATGTTGATTATTAGAACATAATAAAATCGTCAAGAGACAAACTTTGATCATTAGAACATAACAAAATCATAAAGAGGTAAAATTTTGACCATCAAAGCATAAAATGGCTCATTTTTATCTCATTAGAAGGATTAAGTGACAAACTTTGGAAATTAAAGTGTAAGATAGTTGATTATATAACATTAGAAGTAAAAAGTATCAAACTTTAAACATTAAAATGCAAGATAATTCCTTTTATGACATTATAAACATAAAGTGTTGTACTTTAACATAAAAATGTAAGTTTGTTTATTTACTAATATTTGAATAATAAAATGTTAAACTTTAAACATCAAAGTGCAAGTTGGTTCATTTAATAGTATTAAAATCATAATGAACCCTACCATTTGATATGTGAACTTGGCAATCACCCACCTAATTCACCATTATTTTTTCATATTCATCAAACCCATCACTTCACCTTCTCTATCTTCAGCTTCATCCATCACCACTATTTCCATTCCTCCCTAAAATCCAAACCACAGCAACACCTCCATCTCCATCCACCCCCACTTGAAAGGATCATTCTTTCCCTATTTTTCTATACAATAGTCATGACCCTTGTAGGAGGAGAGGAGGATTTTTTGCTTTATTCCACCTCTACAAGCCTTAAGGAAGCTCTATTCTTGTTCCTCCATATTTTTGTTAGGGTTTTTGCTATTGTTCGTAACGTTGGTTTATTTTCAAAAATGCTAGTTATGATTTATTGTCCTTGAAATTTTATTTAAAGTGTTTCAAGAACAAGAATTTGTATATGTGGCAATGAATTATAATGTGTGATATTATAAGGAAATTTTTCCTTAAGCCCTTTTTTTTCCTTGCGTTTTAGTCATTTAAGGTCAAGCAAAAGGTTAAGGGCTATTTCTTCTTTCTCTATGAAAATGAGTTAGACGAATACAAGTGGTATGTGTGTTGGGTCTCTTAGGGTGATGTGCAAAAAATTTCTTTTCCTACTCCCTTGATTCCCATTTCAGTTTCAGCCTTGGTGCTCACTAGGTAAGGCATGAGTTTTTTTTTTTTTGTATGTGCTCTTAACATAAGGGATGTAAGAATGATTATTGGAAAGGATTGGTTCATTAACTGGACTTTTGTTTCCTCATTTTCTTTATATCTTGCGATTGTCATCAAGCTAAGGATGGAGCTTGGTTTTCATTTTGTGGTCTAAGGCTTCAAGGATCAACCTTTTTGTAAGCTTGATTAGGGAAGACAGGGACCTTGTCTTGTCTTAATTTGATGCTCAAGAATGTGTCTTCATTAATTTCTAGATGTTGTATTCTCATAAGGGTTTATAAAAATGAGGTCTTGACATTTTGTTCACACATTCATACCTGAAACTTGATAATGAGGGAAACACATACATAGTGCTTTAATAGTTACTATATTGTTGTCCGTACATGCTTTAATGACCAAAAGTGTGTGTCAAAATTTAGGTTTTGTTCTTGAATAGTTGCCAAGTTTTAGTACTCATATTTATATGCAAGGCCATGATGAAAGGCTATGACTTTTGGTGTCATATATAGTGCTATTGTTGCTAGATTAACAAAGTTGATGTCCTTGATGTTTGAAACTATTTTTAATGTCTTAGGATTATGTCTAATAAAGAATTGATGTTCTAGTAGGCACAATAGAATATAAAGCAAGTGTCTAAGTAAAAGGTGATTGAAAATAATGTATTTATTTATAACTTTTGGCCTAGAGTAGTTATAATTGGTAGCCATTAAGTTAACAATGAAGTACTTATAATAGTAATCTAGATTGAACTGTGGTTTGAAAATTGGTTTTTCTATCAAGTGTATAATTGGTGTTGTATTAAAATAAGAATTTTAAAATGAGAAACCTAGCTTTTGATTTGTCTACAATAATTATAATGGCTCATATATTTTCGATCTTCAAGGATGTGGATGGATTTAATGTGTCGTGGATTTTTGGATTTTAATGAAGGATTGTGTCAAAAATAGGTTAAAGTGAGTTTATAATTCATGAATGATGATTTAAGGCACTAGAAAAATGATTTTTGAACTCATATTTGGGCTCTTTAAAGTTTGGCCAAGTAGTGTTGTAGGGTTTTGTTTGAACTCTTGGTAAATAGATTGTGAAATGGTATATTCTTAAGGTTTGAACCATGGAATAATTTTCGATGTATAAAAGTTTGGGTTTGACTCCATTCTATGCATTATTTTTGGGGTTTTTAAGAACATGGATGAAGAAAATTGACTTTCGCTTGAATGCCACGTTACATGTGCCCAAATTGGGTTTAGAGGTTTTTGGATTGAGTTAAGGATAATATAGGTTCTGGAATTTATAGCACCTATGATGTGACATTAAAGTAATGATTTTAACATGTTCATGGGGCTTGGGTTGTGTTTTGTAAGTTTTTTTTCTTTTGAGTAAAAATTGTTAGGTAGAAAACATTATTTTTGAAAGTAAAGAGAGGTAATTTGATTGAGTTTTGATCTATTAATTGGTGGCATTTTGGTTTGACATAATTGTTGGTGTGTCACTTGGATTGGGATATTATGCATTTGATTGAATCATAGTGCCTATGATTTGTTTGTTAATGATGGAATTAATTGTGGAATACGCTAGTTGAGACCGTCCATTGACTCGGCATTAGTTTAGGAAGGAATAGGGTTAAATGCATTTACCCCCTGTTTAGGTCACTTGCAATTAAACCTTGATTTTTCAAAACATGTATTGTGACACTCTAACTTTCCAATAAAAAAACCCCTAATTTTCAAGCAATTCATCACGACACCTTGAACTTTTCAAACTATGTAACCTTTAAAATTTAAATCATATATGGGTATCAGGTTGCACACAATAAAAAAATCAATGTTAATTGCACATAGTATTCATAGATAAGGTGTTGAGTTGCACAAATTAGAAACTTCAATGAGGTTAAGTGCACATAAATCTTACATTTATTAGTTGGAAAAATTATACTGAAGTGTTTTGCATAGTTTGAAAAGCTAAGGGTGTCGTGATGCACATTTTGAAAAGTCAGGAGGTAAATTGCATATGACCTAAAATTCAAGGGGAAATACATTTATCCCTTAGGAATATGATAATTTCATTGGAATGTGGTATGCTTTCTTATAGGTGATTGGCGCCTTGATGATGGTGAACTTGGCAAGAGCCCTTAAGGAATATCTATCATATTTTGGTTCATACTATATAAAGGATTTGAATGTTAACATGAGCCGAGTTATGCCACATGGCCCTTAGAGCTCTTGTAATCATGCGATGATTTAAAGTTCTTAGCACTTAATTTGAGGATATGAAATGTGAATTGTCTACAATCATGTATAATGCCTCATGCACATGCGTTATGTTTGATTCTAAATTATTCAACTTTGTTATGTTTGCATGCCCATAACATAAGGAACTAAGAAAAAGGAACATATATGTTGATACCCCATTTGCCCCATTTTAAATCTAGCAATAGTTAGTTAGGTTGAGCTTATCCTAGGTGATAGTTAATCGCGGGTGATGATGTGGTTGGTCAAGGTGACATGAGAATGGATAGCATATTAAAAGAACTGAAGTTTAGTAAATAAAAGTGTTAAAAAATATGTCATGTCTTGTTCCCTTACCTTTTCATGCGTGTCTAATGTATGTTTTCCAATTCATTATTTGTTAATCAAAAGATTTTCACAAGACTTAAAACATATGTCAATTTAATTTAATTTGTGAATTGATTAAATGAATCAAACTCAATTTCTTTATAATTAAACTAAAGTGACTATTTTTATTTCCATGTCGTCTTCAGACAGCTATAGATTAGCTCTGGAGTCCCTTTGAGTACCATGATCTTTGGAGCTAACCCATGCTCAAAAGACTTAGTTATTATCTTCTACATATCTTTTATTTGTCTTTTGAGTTTGTAGACTATTGATACTTATTTATGCTTTCCTTATTTTGAAATTCCCTTAATTGTATTTGAGACTAGGCCTTAATGCAACTTTTAGCTAGGATTTATTTATGTTTGCTCTTTACCAAGATTTTATGTTATGTTTTACATGGCTTGTATTAGGTGTGGTTATTCTCGATGGATCCAGGTCCTCTTATGATATATTAGTACCCTATTATATTATGATGCATTGACTTGATGTTAAGATGCTTACTATGTCCATGATTTGTTCTTCCATGTGTTTATTATTATGGAATGTGGTTTTGTTCATAGGTTATGTTAGTTCATATTATGCGCTTAAAAACGATGCTCTTGTCTTGTTATTTTTTCAAAAAAACATTATGCTCTATTTTTTGCTAAAAGTATCTTCAAGTAAACTAAACAAATGAAATAAAAATGTTAAAGACCTAATAATGCCGATGTATGATGTACGTCTAAGAAGTTAATAGTTAGGGCATTACAAGGGAGGCCATGGTTTTGGAGATATGAAGAGGGTGAGATTTTGTTTTGATGGTAGTATTTGGTTTGTGTTTAAGGCTAGGTAAAAGGATGATCTTCATTGTGGTAGGGTGGTTTATGTTTGAGGGGTTGAGGTTGAAGAGGATTTGAAGAGTTGAGAGAGTTTCTTCATTCCCAACATAGAGGCCAAGTTTCAAAATGATTCAAGATGAGAGACAAGTGTGGGTATGAGTATGTTTGTGTCTCTTTTTGAAAAAATCATGTGAGTGTGAATGTGTGTGTTGTAGCCATGAGGCTGATGGGTTAAGGCTAAATTTAGGCATTTTCGTAATGTTAGGATTAGGGTTGAGGTAGAATATTGAGGGTTAAAAATAAATGAAAAAGAAATGACATAATTTTGCGTGGTGTAAAAATATATAAAGGGAATTTAAATAGCTTATAAGACATGGAAAATTAACATAATTGCATTAACTAATTCTTCTTCCCTCCATTTAATATTTTATGTTATTTCTAAAGATCAAATGTGACACCTTTCATAAACTTTAGGAGGGTCTTCTTACATGAAGCATAATGGTCCTTATTTCTAATGATGATGTCATGGTTA
Organism: Dalbergia oliveri; assembly: GCA_030441495.1. Taxonomy (NCBI): domain Eukaryota; kingdom Viridiplantae; phylum Streptophyta; class Magnoliopsida; order Fabales; family Fabaceae; genus Dalbergia; species Dalbergia oliveri. The sequence continues at coordinate 16,380,131 of JAMLFY010000016.1, forward strand.
TTCCCTTTGTCTTTTTGACTTGTTAATTGTTGATTACAAATGAGATTAAATTTGATTAATCATTGAGAGCTTATAATTTATCCTAGAATAATTAAATTATCTTTAGATTAATTAATTAAGGGCAATTAAATTTTAATTAAAAGAAGATTTTTACAAAAGAAAGAAATACAAGTAGTAATAACTTTACAGAAGATGAAGGAAAGTCTTGTATTCTTAGAGCTTTTCAAAATGAATCAATCAAAAGTCTTAAAATGTAAGCACATGATTTCTTTATATATTATTCTCATTCATGATTGTTGCCCTTGATCTATTTCCTAGTGACATGTGTTGATCTTCTTTTTGTGTCATGGAAACAAGTCTAGAAGATTAGCTCAGCTTGTCAAAGCCACTTTTGCCGAGAGATTGTTTGTCTAATAGAGGTTTCTTAGTCCATCTTCATAAACTAATTTTTGCTTTTGAATGAGGTTTAAATTTTTCTTCTAGAAGCTGGGACATGACCAAGTTAGAGATGAGATATCAAGTAGTCCTTGAAGGAGTTTGACTTTAATTTGAACTTTAAATTCCCCTCCCCAATTATGTAAAGTACATTATAATAAACGTGCTTTTTGAAGCTCTATTTTAGTTTCTGGACTTTGCTTTTCATCTTTTGTGCTTCACTCAGAGCTTGTTATAAAGGAAATATTATGATTATGATAATTGAATATGGTAACCATGGCTTACTTTAGGAGGATTGAAATCTTCACTTGAATGGAACTTTTTGAAGGCGAGGGTTACTTTCTGAAGTCCTGGATCTTAGTTTCTTGTTCTTGAAAATTTTCTTTCATATGTTAAACATACTGATGTCCATTTCAAGGATTATTTTTCACTTCCTTTAAGTTCTAAGTCTCTTTGAATAAGATTAATTATGTTTGCACATGCTACTATGAAAATAACCTCGTTTTATGGACTTGTATGCTAATATGAATAGTCCTATTTAGTACTCAAGCAACTCAAGAGAAGATTAGTGTAGGTTAGGAAGTGCACAAGAAGGGGGTTGAATCATGTATCCTTTCATCATCTGAAACATTTAAAGACATACTATCAAGCATTAAACTTGAAGTGCAATGGAAAGCATATTAGTGTTTTAGAAAGTGGATTCATAGAAAGAAAGATATACCAACATATATATATATATATATATATATATATATATATATATATATATATATATATATAAAATATTAAATTATACAACATAACACAGAAAGTACAAGAGATTAGGATAAGAAGTGGCACAAGTATTTTTATGATTCCCAAACCTTGTATTCAATACTCAACATGTTGAGGTTCCACTAAAACATCTTTCTCAAACTAGAGAAGAACATAGATAGTCTTTACATTAGCCTTCTTAAGCTCTCACTTATGACCAATAATAACCCCCTCTGCTAAGCTGAATTGAATAGTCTTGCCCTAGCCTCTCCCAGCTATAACCCGTGACCACTAGACAACCTCTCCTGTCACGTCAAAGTAGTTATTCACCAACCTCTCCAAGCTGAACCGAGTAGTCTTGCCTAGCCTCTCAAGCTATAATGGTGAAGGAACAACTTCTCCTGTCATGTTGAAAGTAGTTATTTACCAGTTTCAAAGCTGAACAGAGTAGTCTGCAGCCCTTTGAAAGTAGTTATTCACCAACCTTTCCAAGCTAAACGAAGTAGTCTTGCCGCTTCTCCAAGCTGAAATAGAAGTAGTATGAACACCCGTCACGTTGCAAGTAGTTTTGCATTAGCTTCTCCAAGCTATCATACTGATCACTACTAAATGAAGGATACAAAGGTTTTTGTTTGGGTTACCACTGAAACTAACCTACACTCAAGTTTCCTTAAAATATACATAAATAATCCTAGGATAACTTGAATGACTTCTTTCCACAACTCTTCCTAGGAAGATCATATAACTATTCAAGAACATGGAAAGAAGATTTTGACAAGTAAGGAAATTGATGAACCTTGTTGGATGAGGAGATTTTTAAGTTTCCTCTTGTGTAGAGGTCTCACACCTTTATTTAAGTATAGCATCTCTATTTAAAGATGGTCTTCCTTGTAACCGTTGACCTTGATTAGATCTCCAAGTCACACATGTGGATCATCTATTTGTGTCTTGGAAAAGTAGTCTAGAAGAGTAGCATGTCTATTGTCAAAGCTTTTGTGGAAGCCATTGTGAGATATGAGGTTTTTGATGTTACTTCAGAAACTACTCTTACTTTCTGATCATGGTTTCTGAACTCTTTCTTCTAAAAGCTTAGGTTATTGACTAAGTTTGCTGAAGAGATAACCACCAAGTTTAACTGGGTTTGACTTTAAATTTGAATTTCAAAAATCAAATTTCCCTCATTTTCCAGTAATGTTCAACACTCCACAATGAAGTAAGCTTTCTGAGTCGAATTAGTTCCTTGATGATTATTTGTCTTCTAGTCCTCAATCCAAGCTTTATAATTCTGAAAGATTTGCGACTATGATGATTGAAGATTGTGCAGCACGTTATTCTAGAGCTTTCTTGATTTCATTATGTTAAGCGTACTTCTGATCTCAATGCTACTTCTGAAGACTCAAAACTTGGTTTCTTGTGGCATTGATTTCTTCTTCCAATTGTTGGCTGTTTTAAGCTTGAATAAAGGTATAATTTTACTTTCTTTTTAGTTCATATCTCTTAATATGAGATAAAAGATGTTTGCACATGCAAAGTAAAATATGTCCTTGTTTGATTAAGCCTTGATATGCTAAACGATAAAACCTATTTAATCTTACAAGAAACTTAATATAGCCATTAGTAATTCTTCAAAGCATTTTCTTTAAATTGGCTTTGTTACCATTCAAAACTCATTATCACTTCTTTGAAGGGTTCTTTTGGAGCTAACAATTAGTCATTGTACAAAATATTTTCATGAAATTGGTTTGTTGTCACTCAAAATATTAAGCACAAATGCTTTCTGAAGGGTTTAGAGCTAACATATTAGAGATCATGTTCAGAAAGCTGATGTTTAGCTTAAGCTTGTGAGTCAAAGATCAAGTGTCTACATATTCACCAAACCATTAGCTAAGGATCAATTCTGCTATTGAAAAAGCTTTTGAACCTAAAAAGTTTCTGAAATACTTGCATTTCATGCATGCATTGTACTTTCTAGAGTTCCCTAAGAAACTCTGAACTAAGGTCTTTCATGGAAGAATAATCAATCAAGTTAAAAAACCAATAATCAACTAAGTTCAAAAATTTATTCGAGGTTTAGAAACATCTTCAGAAACTACAAGATGGTTTCAAGTGGAAAGTGTCTCATGATGAAGTTCAAAAAGCGTTAAAATTTCAGAGAATAGGTTTAGAAAATTATTTATGGGATCAAAACATGGATCAAGTTTAGAATGAAAGTTTAGTAATACTTCTTTCTCATAAACTACTTTTAGTTTCTAAAAGTTCAGAAACTATGATTCAGAAAGCACTCTGCTCTAAATTGTTATTATGGTGGGAATTTTCCCACTATCTTTTCTCTCTCACTCTACGTGTTAGTTATACTCCACTACTACTAAAACTTCCACTATACCATAAACCCCATCTCTCACATTTAACCCTATTTAAAACATTTTCTTCTTCCTTAAACTCTTTTACCATAATCAATTCATCTTCTACCTCACTCACTCAACCTTTTTCTTCTTCTTCTAACCCATACACACATAATCCAACCCTGTCTTCTTTTCCAAAATCCATGGCTGAAGGAAAATTGCTTTTACTCACAAGCAAGAGAATAGGTTTCCATATGTATGATGACCCATCATGCAAGAGTTCTACATGGAGAACTATTCCCAGAGAAAGGTAGCTCATAGAAAGACCTTGACAAAGGAACTCTTGAACAAGTCCCCATTTTGAAGGAAGTCTTCACCTTTCAAGGATGGGAAGACTCTTTAGAGATCTCGAAAGAGTGTTCCTAGGGATGGTCATTGCTTCTACTCACAGCTAAAGGGAACCATTGAAACCTTCTCCCATCCATGATCAGTAAAGGCAGAGCATTGATATTGGTCCCAATGGACTTATAAGGATCCTTAATGCACCTTACGAGGGACAAGTGTGCTTGGGTTAGGAGCTTGGTATCACATGATAAGGGTCAATGAAGGAGATGTTTCAAGTTTTGACTAGTTCCAGAATGTACAATATAAGGGAAATCACCACCATGCTCACTGCCAAGGCAAGAAATGTGTAATGCCCATTTTTCCTACTATACAAAATGACCAAAATGCCTCTAGGTCATTTATGCTCGAAAATCAAGGATGGCTGGTCCAGGCTATCATCAAAGGGTTATTCTAATGTTCGAAGGGGATTAAATGTGTTACAGATGTGTTAGAAATGAAAATCTCAATTCCCAGTTTTTCCGTGCAAAATACCCCTAAGGTGATTTAGCAGATTAAGTGATAACTGAACCCTTATTATCCTGGAAGTTCTAAATGATAATTATAAGTGTTGCATTATATTTGGAAATAAGTCCTGCAGATTTTTTGAGTGAATTGACATTTTTGCCCCAGTTGGTGCCAAATGAGTTTAAGCGATTAAGGAAATATAGGTAATATTAGGCTCTAATTAAAGATAAATCAATTTTATCTTGTAATATTGAGTCAAAATAATTATTTGAGGATAATTAAGACTTAAGATTGCTTAAGGAAATTCAAATTTCCATTCTTAATCAAAGAGCTCTTAAGACATAAAGAAAGTCAAAAAGTGAATAGTATTTTCTCTTTTTCCTAAAATTAGGAAACTTATTGGCATTTGAATTTCAAACTAATCATGCTTATTTCAAACTAATTAAAGCTTAATTCAACTAAACATGCAAGACCACTCCTTAAGCATGTCTTGAAAGCTTTAAACACATGGTTACTAACTCAAACACCTAATTACCAATCCCTAACCCTTTGTCTAATCAAATCTATCTCTAATCCAAGTTTTAACACACATGAAACATGAAAAATTTCCCCCAAATTGCCCCACATGGCAGAACCCTCCTCCCAAATTCCCTCTAATATTTTGATTTCAACACTTGCACACTCACAAAAACTCTCATTCTTATCAATCATTTTTTTGGCCAAAGCTTTGTGTCAAAAAAGTGCTCTTAAATCCTCTCAACTCAAGCTTTCTCTTCTTCCTTCTCCATCTTCAAGAACCTCCATCCTCAACCTCCTCTTAACCTCAAATGACCACACCTCCAGCATAATCATTTCTAAGACACATAACCTTTCCATCCCCAAGCTCAAAAACACAAGAAAATCCTCCCTCCATTTCCTTTTCCTTCTCAAAACTATCTTCACCCCAGAGAAAATTTTTTTTTCTTTTCTTCCTTTAACAAGAACAAGAGCTTCTCATCTTGCAAGAAAAGCATCCTTAGTAAGGATTTTTATTTTGTGTTCTTCTTTTCTGCTTTTCGGTTTCTATGTTGAAATAAATGGAAAAGTTTTCCTCTTTTATTTTCCTCTCATTTCGGTTTTGATGATGGATGAATGGTTAAGTTGTTGTTCTTTCCTTCCTTCCATTTCGATTTTGAACTTTCCTTTGCTTCCTTCTCTTTTTGGTTTTATTGTTATTGGATGGTTAAAAAACATGGCTTGATGATGAGAGATCTTGATGGTGGGGTTGATACCACCATGTGCTTGACCTTTAAAGCCCAAAGTCTTACTTCTTTTTGGTTTTTAAAGAACAAGATAAAGATGGAATATTTGTTGATTCCTTGAAATATTTTCTTTCTTTGATGTTCAAGTCCATATCTTGATGATGAGGGTTTTCATGTTGGTTGTGAAGCCATCATGTATTTGATCTCTAAAGCTCAAGGTTTGATTTTTGGTTTCAAAATGGTATGAAAAATGGATTGTTGATTGGTTTTTCTTTGTTATTTCTTTCTTTGAGCTTGATGGTGAGTCTAAAGAAATGAGGTTCTTAGAACCATGGTGTTAAGAGACTCTAAAGCTCACTTCTATTTGTTAAGATTGATTGGGGTTGCAAGTATCATTCTTTAAAAGTCTTGAAATGAGCTCTAGTAAGATATAAAAATAGACTTACATCATGTTTATATTTCAAGCTCTTGCATTTCATGTTTATGTTTCAATGCCTTGCATATCATGTTTATTTTCAAGTCATCACCTTAAATCTTGAAGACTAAAGAAATGGACTTGCATTTCCATGTTTAAATTTCAAGTCTTGCATTTCATGTTTATATTTCAAGTTATCACCTAAGCTTTAAAGACTTAAAAATAAACTTGCATTCCCATATTTATATTTTAAGTCTTGCACATCATATTTATATTTCAAAGCCATCACCTTATAATAACAAAGACTAAAAATGAGATTGCATAGTATGTTTATGATTCTTGTCATCACCTAAATCCTAGAGCTCAAAGACTTGCCCTTGTATCTTAAATGGAAATTTTGATCATGGCTATTTCTCTTGAATGTATTTTCGGCCATGATATAATGTTGGTTTTATTTCCTTTCTGAGACTTGAATCTTGCCTTTATGGTGAACAAAGAAATTTTATAGGATTTGAGAGCTCAAGAGATGGAAGTGTATTCCTTAAGGATTAGAATCTAATAATAAAATCTTTAGTTTTAGTAAAGAGTTTGTTTTGTTTTGTGAAAATGTGATGATTTTAAAGGAATGTTGGGATGATGTTTTAAAATGGTCTTGAAAGAAAGAACAACTTAAAGTGTGTTAAGACCTTGGTTTTTCAAATTTCGGGATTTGATAATCGATTACATGTTCATGTAATCAATTACCATGATGTTCTTTGTACCTGGAATAAGTTTTTGGTTCTGGTAATTGATTACCAGATCCTTTGTGCTCTGGAACAAGTTTTTGGTTTGGGTTGATTACCAACATATGTAATCGAATTCAGGACCCAAATGTACAAATAAGTGTGATCTAAGCAAGATTGTGTGGATTGCTGACCATATATGCTTAAGTTTTGAGTTATGTGAATGATGATCCCTAGTATGTTATATATAATCCTATTAAGCATAGCATATGCATTAGTTAAGTCCGGTCCTTGATTTCCAGCATCCTGGGTAAGAACATGTTTACTACTACAAGATAATGATTGATATTATGGTTATGGATTTATACAAAGAGATGTGATGCAAGCTCATGTGATCAATTATATGATGAATTGTGGCATGTTATGATTATGCTTGAATAATTGAGGTGCATAACCTAAGTGTTTTATGAGCATGAAAGGTTAGATGATAAGTTATGATATGTTCATGTATTGCATCTCTAAATAACATGCTAAAATTAAGGTGACATAAGACACATGAAAATGACCATCTAGACTCCAAGAATTAATGGTTAGGAGAGGTGATCCAAGGAAGTTATTGATGAGAAAGTTAAGTTAAAGCAAAGAAGTGATGTGTTTCCTCTTTATTACCCCATATTAAATCTAGCAACGGCTAGTTAGGTTGAGTCATCCTAGGCGATCGGTGAGGTGAAGTTTGGTGGTTATTGTAAAATCGCCAGGGAAGGTGAGATGGTTGGTTTAGGATGTTTATGTAAGAGGGTGGTCATTAAAAAGAAAGTAAAGTACCATGGTTTCTCTTACTCTCCCATGCATGTTAAATGTCATATGACTCATCATGCTTGTACTATTATGCATTCAATCACTTGGCACTAAATCATGAAATTTGAGTGACAAGTCACCTAAGAAAGTAAATTAAAGATGTATATACATGTGTTACATTATTGTCCTATTGATGCGTTTAATCAGGTGATATGTGCTAAGTGAATATAGTTCTTTAGCTTACCTCCTGCTTATATACTTAGCCTTATGTTGTGTTTTGACTTTCAATGCTACCAATTCATGTTGTGAGTATGCTTGTGCTATTTACATGTGTTACTTATGCTCTTGAGGTGTTACCATACATACATGAGATATCTGCTGCATGCATGAGATTAAGACCCATGCTAAAAGACACCCACTTAGATAAAGGGATTTTGAGAAGTTTAAAATTGAACTTTATGCATGTACACTTCCTTCATAATGAAAATCGAAGTGGCTGGGGATGATGACGATGAGACTTGTGTTAAAGTCAAGGATCCCTATTGAGAATCATGAATAAGTTTCTCATCCCTTTCTTTCTCCTCTGCCTCTAGACGTGGATGATGGTGTTGTTCGTGATCTTCTTTAAGGTGCGAATATAGGAGTCGCGCTACCTACCAAATCAGAGGGTTTGCGGAAGTATGGAGATAGCTTTGCTTTAGGCATTAGCTGAAGGGTTGTCATGCCCCTTATACCGTTCGTAGCCTAGTCTTTTTGATGGACATGCCGACTAGTCTAGTTTTGTTATAGTCATGTTTAGCATTGGACTATTATATGTTCAACCTTTATTGTTAAGTTTAGTATCTTAAGATGTCCTTTATGTTCATATGACATTGCTATTATGTTATGGATATGACATGTTAACCTGGTTTGTGTCGTGTTATGCTATGGTTTACACATATATTATGATGGGGTTTAAATGATTGCTAATGTCATGCATGCATTAATCAGTATCTATGCACACATGCGGCTCGCATTTTACCTTTAAAGTTGAAAAAAAAATTTAGTCATATTTTTACTACTTGTATTTTAAAGAAGAATAAGTTAGGTTTTGAGACAAAGACATAACAACTAATAATTAACCAGAATGTGACTCAGCGTATTAGGTTAAAAGTTAGGGTGTTACAAAATGTGTTTACAGTTATTCAATTTACAATCTTGCCTAGATTAGGGAGCACTGATGCATTAATGGGCATGGACTCTATGTTGCTATATTGTTTGTTAACCAAGAAGAAAGTTAATATGCCTAGATTAATTATGGATTACATGATAAGTGCAACTGTAAAAGAAAATAGAAAGACTGTTGTTATGCCCTATGGCATGTTGGTAACAAGGATTTTCCAAGACATTGGATATTCTTTAGTTGATGAATAGTATGAGTTTATGGTAGGGACATAGTTTTTAATAAACTCATTCAAGCCATTGAGGAGAACAAAGAAGGCAACTCAAAAAGCTAGCCCCAAGAAGCCAAGTCCCTAGAAAAAGGATGAACCTAAGAAGCCTAGAGGAAAGATTCAAAAGAGGAAAAAGGGAAGCTGAAAGAAAGCTTGTTCTTCTTTCAAAAAGTGAGGAAGAGGATTTGACAGTACACAATCTAATAATGTACCCTCAAAAACTTAGAAAAGAGATCCAAGCACAAGGAAGAAAAAGGACAAAAGATGGACACAACAACTTTCATAACTGAGGTGGAGTCCTCAAAAAGTGAACAACCAAGAAGGAGGCCTGATAAACTCCCTATTAAGAGACAAGACATTGAGAAGAAATTCAAGAACTTTCCTAAGGGAATGTCAAGAGACTCTTTGATTCTGAATGAACAACTTCTTGTTGAAAGAACAAGGATATTAGTTGAAGAAGAGACAGTTTTGAGAATGAAGTAGTTGAAGAAATTCTCAAAGAAGGCAAGGTTGAGCAAGAAGAAGAAGCTGGAAGAGGCCAAGACGTCTAACATGGACAAGGAATTTAGAGTTCTAGCATAAGACAAAGTACTCAGTCTCTGAACCTTTGTGGTAATTCATGATCAACCCTCTGGACTAATCTCAGAACAATTTGGGTATACCTCTTTCCTATCAATGCTCCTCTCCTAGCTCAAAGGCCCCTTCAAAAACCACTTCAGATTGACCATCAAAAATAATATTTACTTTGAAGTTACTATGAATTATTTTATGTTTGTGCATTCCCATCATCATGAAAGGGTAGCTCAATGTTTCCTATTTTTCAAAACGTTCAACCAATACTAAATGATTGACCATTCAAATTTTTTTTATATACAATACATAATATTATGAAATTTAATTTAATTTAAAGTATAGCTTAATATAGTAAATAAATTTTAATTTATATATTAGTGAAATAGAACTAAATATTAAGTTTGTGTTGCTTCCTTTTTTTTTTATAGAGTGTGTTTATTAATTATTAGTAAAATAGAACTAAATATAAAGTTGATTCACCATTGAATTTTCTATGTATAATATATATTATTTAAAATTATGCAATATAAATATAAATACATTTTAAGTTTTTTTACTTTGATTACACATTGCATTAGTACCATGCAGTGTTCATTCCAAAATTTGAATATGATTTAGTTTATATTTTATTAGCTATGTAGTGTTTAGTTTATATTTTAGAATAGATGAAAATAAAGGTACCATCAGTTGTGGTTGTTCCAAAGAGTTGAGTTCATTCCAAAGAGTAGTTTATAATTTATTAACCAATTTTGTTAATGATGTAGTGGTAGCGTTTAGTTTATATTTTAGAATGGAGTTTAGTTTATATTTTTAGAATGGATGAAATGTTAATGCAATAAATGTTTTTACAGTAAATATATATATATATATATATATATATATATATATATATATATATTGTGTGTGTGATAATAATTTAAATAATTATGTTAACGTGTTAGCTCAACCTATTGTTTTTGCTTTTTCAATTAATTTGCATGGAATTTAAAATTAATTTTTAAAGTAGAATAAAAAATATTTTGACTTTTGAATTATTCAATAGCCAAGTTTAAAGGAATATGATCCTAACATTCTAAAAAAAGAATAATTTTTTATGACACTTTATATAGTAAAACATAATAAAATAATTCATAGTAACTTCAAAATAAATATTATTATATAAATATAAATAGTATTTTTTATGCATCTCACATTGATTGCATATACACTATTAGAAAATAATAGAGCATAGTCATAATTAGTGATTTAGTTCATATTTTATTAGCCAATTTTATTAACCATGAAGTGTTTAGTTAAGTTAATGCAATGAATGCTTTTAGTGAAGTTTACACACACACACATATATATATATATATATATATATATATATATATATATATATATATATATATATATTTCATAATAATTGAAATAATTATACTAATGTGTTAGCCCAACCTATTGTTTTTGCTTTTTAAATAATTAATTTGCACAGCATTTAAAATTAATTTTTAAAATAGAATAAAAATATTTTGACTTTTGAATTATTCAATAGCCAAGTTTAAAGGAATATGATCCTAACGTTCTTCAAAAATATATTTTTCTATGACACTTTATATAGTAAAACATAATAATTGTAATTTTATATCTTTGAATTTCATCAAGTTAAATTTAGATAATAAGATTAATATTTTAGATTATTATGAATTGTAAATAATATTTTAGTTGAGATGTTAGGGGTTGATACTCTTAGAGTGTAATTTGTCTTTTACTTTTCAGAAAAAAGATCATTATGACTTTGTTTTTTTCTTTGATTGCTTATAATTAATTATCTTAATTTTTTAAAAAATAAAACTAAATTTATTTTAAGATTAGATAAAATATTTTTATTCTTAAACCATTTAATTGAATTTTATTAGAAAATAATTCATAGCAACCTCAAAGTAAATATTATTATATAAATATAAATAGTATTTTTTTTATGCATCTCATGTTGATTGCATGTATAATATTAGAAAATAATATAGCATAGTCATAATTAATGATTAGTTTATATTTTACTAGCCAATTTTATTAACCATGTAGTGTTTAGTTATGTTAATGCAATAAATGCTTTTATAGTGAAGTTTATAGTGGGAAGGAGCAATTTAGTTATATATATTAACCATAGTCATACTTGCAATTTGAATGCTAGCAAGGAGCAATACTTATAGTGGGAAGGCAAGGTGCGTGCCATCAACGCATGTAGTTGACACTAGATCTGTCTCTCGTTCTGATATTGACGCATCAGCATGCGAAGTCCTCTTTATTCAGCACTAGAGCAAAAAATTCAAACTTAATTGGAAGATTGAAAAAGAAAATTTTCTATCCCATTCAATGAGTGATGTAACATTCCCTTTATGGATTTAACTTCCACAAATCATCACGGTTTTTTCAGCATTTTTCATTACTAACAGCTTCTAGGAAAATTTAGAGGACATCCCAAAATTATCCCAAGTTAAGCGCACCTTGAGTTCTTTATGATACTACAAAAAAAAAGATGCATTTTTATGGCATAAATAGTATCAATCAATTCATAAGGTTTCCTTAATTGTATAATCTAAACTTATACCTTAGGAATCTCTTCATCGGGTGTGTAATTGGTTAATTCATGTAATCCAACTGGAGGTCAAGGGAGCGCTCCTGTATCTTCTCCGATCACTCAATATCTCGTTCCGGGCATTACAAGTGCCACCTAATTAAATCTCTAGATATATATGAAACAACTTCTATATCTGCGGATAGCGGCTAAAAGCCCAAGCATGTCACGTTTCTAGATCATCAAATCCTTATACTAATGGCTGAATTGATGAAAAGCTGGCTCACACTAAGATTTGTCTAAAGTGGTGGGACACAAGCAAGTCAATTATGAATGAGAATGAATAAATGTGAATATAATTATTTTATAGAGAGAATTAATTAACAATGATAAATAGTATTTTTATTTTTTTAAAGATCAATAAAACTCAATTATCATTTTGATTCATGTGTATAACCTTATACAATTTATATTATGGATCGGAGGAGCAATTTGCAAGCGTCTGTCCCACCACGCGTATCATTTATCAGTCCAAAATGAGTGGGAGCTTGCTTTCCAGCACTAATGATCAACTTTACCATTGTTTGGGTGGTTTTAAAATGAAAAATATTATTTATATTTATAAAGTGTATTGTTAAATCTTTCATATATTTTTAGATATTGTGATCTCATATAATTTGGGTTTCATCATATCTAAGGATGTATAGGAATATATTGATATTCTTATAAATTATGACTATAAATAATACTCTCTTTTAGAATCGTCGCGTCCTTGAGCATTCAAACAAACAAAAAAGAGGCAGACAAAGCTTTTAGAGTTCCAGGGCCTTCTGTGAAGTGGCGCATAACCTCTTTATCTTTTTTTTTTTCCTTTTAAGCCATTGGGATCTTTAGATTCTAAAAGATATTTTTTAAAAAAATTATAGAAATGTCATTTGGTAAAATAATGTAAAAATTATTATTAATAATGAGAAATCATAATAATACTATTTGACAAATATACATCATAAAGTTATTTAACTTTTAATTAAGATCTAAAATGACTATAATGAATATTGAGTGTGAAACTCAATTATCTTTGTTGATGTAATAATATATGATTGAATGATCCTCAATATATACAAACTAAACTCATATTAAAGAGACTAATTTCTATCTTCGTTGTTATTAAAAGAAAGTAAAGTTATATTAATCTTTTAAATTTTAGAGAGCATATATTAGAAAACATTCTTTGAGGTAATCTCAAAACGGAGGTGGTGTTATTGGCATCCGTCTTTTATATAAGAGCCTTATTTGGCTTCAAAATCACACACCTGTAGTCATTGCTTTCGCAAAGCATATGCAAATAGCATCTTGCAATTAGCTTTTATACTGAGTAAAGGTTTATTTTGACATATGAAATTATGTGTCATTCATTTTATTTCTCAAAATTAAGAAAAATATCAATTTAACTTCTGAAATTATAGGAAATGATTCAAATTAGTTCTTTATTAAAATTTGTGGAGACTAATACGTTCCTTCTTACTTGCTTCTCCAGGTTGAGAGGAAATATGAGTCATCCTCACTCACCATCCACAACAACACCAAAAAGAGGGCGGTGGCGTAAACTTGTAGATTGCATGAGATATAAGGACAAGAATGAATGGTTGAATGATATGAGAGCGAGCATGAGTTTGATGGTTTCCATAATCGCAACTATCACCTTTCAATCTCTTAACCCACCAGGTGGTGTGGTGCAGGCAAATTTCAAAGAAGATCTCAATTGCACTTCAGGTGTAAGCCTATGCCCGGGGCAAGCTATCTTAGCTATTATGAACCCAAATGGCTATCATAGGTTCTTGGTATGCAATACCATTTGTTTCATTACATCACTAAGTGTCTGTCTTTTACTTGTGAGTGGACTCTATCTAAATCATGCATTCATCACATGGCTCTTACTACTTAGCATTTGGATCACTATCACGAGCCTTGCTCTAACCTACTTGGTTGGTGTGATAATGATCGGCCCATCTGCTTATGTTTTTAGCAATTCTTTTACTAGTGTTTTAGGGATAGTTATTTTGGCGTGGATTGTGTTGCTCGCAGTAGGTTTTCTCCTCTTAATACAATTTGTTGCTTGGGTTGTGGAACACATCAAAAGCTGTAACAAGTCGTCAACAACTTCAACAATAAATGAGATGACTTCAATTAGTGGTGCATAGAAATTATAAGTTGTGGGAGAATGAGAAATGGTACTTTAACTCACAATATGTGGGATATAGAGCTAACACATATATTTCCTGAATGAGGTGTGAATAATACCACTTAATTTGAGTTTCACATATCATCAAAGGATAGAAGAGTGTTGTTGGCACATGTTGTGATGAGTTGAATATCATTACTCTTTGAGAGTCAAGTGTTGTCCTTAAAAACTATTCATATGCAAACTTGTCTTTTAGTATGTTATCATGTACTATATTGTTTGTTTGTTTTCGAATTTTGTACTCTGTCTCCTATGTAATCTTGGGTTGAATAAATGGTTGCAACTTCCTTGTTATCTAATATTAACATTTGCTCCACAATATTTAGATTACATATCAATTCCTTTGGATGGGCTGACTTGGTTAATTTTCATAAGTGTTCACTAAGAGTGAGTGTGTATGTGTGTGTTTGGTTGGTTGGGTGGGATTGACATAGCTTTTTTTTGGGTGATTGGGTTTGACATAGTTAATTTTCCTAAGTGTGCACTAAAAGAGTGCATGGCTATGTGTACATGTGTGTAGGGTACTTTTATATGTGTGTGTGTGTGTATTACAATGATTGAATTATTAACCAATCTGATCATTGAATTAAGTGATATTATATTATCAATCAAGCATGTTAGGTTTCAAAAGAATTAGACAATAAGATGATTGTAATATAATAGTCAATAGTTATATATATTTTCATAAACATATTATATCTCAAAATAAAAAGGAAGATCTTGTTGAAAATTGAGGTCTTATAAAGAGAAAAAAGAGGAAAAATTATTAAGGTTAAAATTTATTTTGTCACAATGCAAAAATCTTTTAAGGTATAGTAAGCTCTTCTGTCATGGCCAAGAACACAAAAATTATAAGGATTATCACATACATCCCAAGGTAAAGAAAGAGAAGAGCGCATAAATAAGAAACATTAATTAGGTAAAAGATACAAGCTATACAACAAGATGTTAGTCCAAACAATAATCACTACTAGAAACATGCAGGATTTTCGATGGATTTACCTGAGGGAAATGAGAGCAAAATGGAAAAGTGATTATTAAGGGATATTTGTTTAGGATTGGCACCATATGCACAAATATATATTCACGCAGTAATTATTGAGGGATATTTCCTCGATAAATTTGGTACCATATTATATATGATGCTAGTACACACGCTAGAGGTGATGAGGGAATATCCCTAGTAACATGTTAAAAAATAAATAAATAAATAAATAAAATTATCAAGGGAAATCCTCGCAATAAATAAAATTTATCTTTTATATTTTAGTAAATGCAAAAAATATTAAGGGAAAATTCCTGTAAATTTTTCTTATTTTATTTTTTCCTGTAATATTAATAGGGAAATTAAATTTAAAATATGAAAAAAAATTAGGGAAAATACCTTGATAATATTAATATTTTTATTTTATCAATATTCCTGATGGATTTTTCCTTGATTTTTGAATTTTAGAACATTTTCAGGAAATGTTTCATCTTCACGTGACTTAGACATGTGTCTTTACAATTACCCAATTACTAAGGGACTATCTGCAGTAATGAGGTTCATAGAAACAATTCGTTTCTCAAAAATTTGTCAACAAGGAAAAGACTTAATCATTTGCATATAGATCTTCTCACTTATTCTAGAAAATTATTTTCTCTATCTCTCTAATTTAAGCAGAGGCTATATATGTTTAATTAATATTTGTACTAAAAACTTTTTATAAACTCCTAATTTAAAGGATTCTTTGTTTAATTAATTGTTGAATGAAATAACACTTTTTAGAGACTTTTGATTTAATGGAAGATTCTCTTGAATTAATTTCTTATCAAATAAATTTTTTAGAGACTCATAAAATTTTTGTTGATAGTTTTTAATGAAATTTTTTGGTCAGGTAGTTTCCAATTCAAGAACCATGTTCCATACAGTGGCTCAAATAACTTCTTTATTATTTTTTAAAACAAGAAAGGAAACAAGAAAATAAAAACTAACTAATTTATTCATATGTGTGTGTGTGTGTGTGTGAGTGTAGTACTTGTGCCGGTTCATTTAAGGTTTTGCCATGGTTAAAACCACCGCTATCCCAAGTATTGCTAGCCATATGACGCATGCAATTTTCTATGGGTACACGATAGGTTTACCAATTGGTACAATAGTAATTATAAGCCCGTCGGTAATTGCACACGTGCCACCTAGCACGAGAACTTTATTGACAGGTGTACCAACGATTATGTAATATTTTATCCTTAAATTACCGACGGTGTATCGATAGGTGATTAATATTTTATTTTTATTTATTTTTTCTTTAAATTACCGATGGGTTTATCGACAAGTGATTAATATTTTATTTTTATTTATCTTTTTCTTTAATTATTGATGGGTGTACCAGGTATATAAAAATATTTTTTAAAAAAAATTCCTGATAGATTTACCGACGAGTTTTTGAAAATTTTGTATGTTGGCACTCAACTATTAGGATTCCCACATTTTTCGATAAACCCATTGATAATAAGTGAGATGTGAAAAACATCGTTTCACTTGTAAGTTATCGATGGGTTTATCGTCAAGTAAACTCGTCAATTACCCACAAATATGTTGCTCCCATGCTCTTCTTTATCCCCATTTCTCCAAAACTTTCTTTTTCTTCACTCTCTCCCCTTCAACCACCATCTCGCTTTCTCTTGTTCTGAGTTCCGTTTACGAAATGAAGACCATTATTGTGATCTAGGTGTGTTGATGAGCATTCAAATCGGTTTAGTTTTTTGGATTTGGCTTAGTTTTTCCGTTCGTTGTGGGTGCCTATAGTGTTGTTTTTTAATGCATTGGGAGTAATTATTATTATTAGTTTGTTAATGTAGGTGTTGTGTTGACCCTTGGCACTGACTTATTGACGGTGATAGTGGATATTGAGAGTAGTTTTTTTCCATATTTTATTTTATAATTTGTATATATAAATGTTTACAATTATGTGAAATTAAATATTTGTTCATATTGAATTTTCAAGATTGAATTTGGTTGCACACAAGGAGTTTCAGATTCTTTATTTTTTTTCACTATAGTAGAGGTTGGTAATGAAATCCTTGTTATTTATGTAGTTTAATATGTATGTGGGATAAAGATTTGTATGATAAAGTTGTAGGAAATAAGGATTGCATGACTGAGGGGAAGTGCGTAGAGGTTTTTCTTACTTATTTGCATTGTTTGATGTGGAATTCTCTGTGTTTATGGAGATTGAATACATGTTATGGAGTTATACGATGCGCTATATAAACGGTTTTTAAGATTATGTGAATTATATGTAATTATTAAGATGTAGCTTTAACTATGTTTACTATGTTATTGACCTTTAATAATATCTATTATTATTGAATTGATTGAAATATTTGATAATGAAAGCTCCTAATTTAAGATAAGATACTGTTGAAATTTTGTGAAATTTTTATTAGGGAAATAAAATTAAAAGTAATTATATTAAAATTCTTTAAAAAGCAATTGATGATTTAAAAGTAATAATTTGATGTCTTTAAAAATTATATGTTTATGAATTCAACAATGCACTAAAATATATGGTGATGGAAGCTTCTAAGTTAAGCAAAATCCATTGAAATTTTGTTAGGGAAAAAAATATTAAAAGCAATTGTATTTAAAAAAATTTAAATACCAATTGAATGTGTTTGAAAGTAATAATTTGACGTAGTTAAAAAATTGTATGTCTATGGTTGCACTGAAATATATGGCTAGAAGAAATTTACATAGCGTTCTTGTTTGAGACATGAATATTTGTTATTTTTTAAATATAAAGGAGGTTTCTATATGAAAGTCAGAGTGTATTATCAAAGTGCTTTAGAAAATAGATTCAAGATGTAATGAAGACACTACAAAAGATTGTGAAGTTGGGAATTATGACACTAAAAGGCCTATAGCACTGTAGAATCATGTACATTTCTTTAAGGTGCTTATACAAAGCAACTTTTAAGAAGACCTGGTAAGTATATACTTTTTATTCTCTCTACGTAGCATTAATTGCATACACATTTGCTTTATGCTATGTGTAGAACAATTGTTTTTCTATATATTATTAATCTAACTTATTGCTCTAATGTGTGTGTGTGTGTGTGTGTGTGTGTGTGTGTGTGTTAGATCTTATGCTCTATTATGTTCAGATGCACGACATATACTTAAAAGTGTTTATCATATGATCTAATATATGTCTCGTAAGCTCTAAGCTTATACTCTGATATTTATATCTTTCTTCCTTTTATGCTCTGGTACACAAACCAAAAGTTTATTATAAGTAAATCATACTTTGTTACACATGAATGAACGTTAGCTCAAAATACAATATGTTGTTCTCATATACATATATATGGTTTTAAAAATTGAGCTTAAAAACGTCCCTTGTGTATGCAAAGTTTATCTATTGTGTGCTTCATATAAGACTATATAACTGAGTGTGCTTCTTGAAAAATTCTCCTTTTAAAAACTTGTCCAGTATGGCTTCTAAGGCAAGATCATAATGATACATGTATTATCATTTTTCAAAACTCAACTATGATTAAGTTCATAAAGTTTATATTTTAAAAAATGGGTGGTATTTGTTCAGGAAGCTCTAAATGCTCTGAAACTCTGATACATTTCAAAAATTGCTTTGATACATTTCAAAAAGCTCTTTCCAAACGAAAACAGCTCTGATAATTGTTACTTAAGGCTATAAATGATTTGTTAACATTTACAACAAGCCTTAAGATAATGACCTTCTGAAACTCTAATTCATAAGCATGGTTTTGAAAGGATATCTTTTCTTGATTCAAAGCTTACCCTAGTTTTGTACCATCCTTCAAATTACTCTCCAAAGATTTTCTCAAAATTGGGTTTGTCATCATAAAAAAGGTGGAGATTGTTAGTTTCAGAACCTTCAGAAAGTATTATCACTTAAAGTTTTGAGTGACAACAAACCAATTTTGTGAAAATATTTTGAAGAATGACTAATCTTTTGCTTGAGTTTCTTGAATACTAAATAGGTTTATTCTTTAGCATACAAGTCCCTAAAATGAGGTTATTTTCACATAAGCATATGAAAACATGAATAATCTCATTCAAAGAGTTTTATAACTTAGAGGAAGTGAAAATTAAATCCTTGAAATGGACATTAGTGTGTTTAACGCATGAAAGAAAATTCTCAAAAAAAAAAGAAATCAATTTTCAAATCTTTAGAGAGCATGCGCCTTCAGAAAGTGATATAAAAGTGAAGAATTCAATCCTCCTCTGAAGCAAGTTATGGTTACAATATTCAATTATCATGATCGTAATATCTTCTTTGAAACAAGCCCTGATTGAAGCATAGAATCAAAAAAAATCTAGTCTGAAATAGCACTTCAGAAAATACGTTTACTGTAAATGGTTCATTTAGAAATAGGAGGGAAATTCAAAATTCAAATTAAATTCAAACTTAGTCAAGGATTGACAGTCACATTTCTTCTTCAACTTGGTTAATCATCAGGCTTCTAAAAGAAAAAGTTTAAAAACCTCGTTAGAAAGCTAAAAGTAGTTTATGAAGATGGACCTAGAAATTTCTATTAGACAACAGTCTCTACAACTGCAAAAGTGGCTTTGACACACTAAGCTACTCTTTTAGACTACATTTCCAAGACACAAAAAGAAGATCAACATATGTCACTAGAGAAACGGATCAAGGGCAATGGTCATAAATGAGAGATCAAGTATAAAAGGAGATCTTGTGCTTACAACTCAAGACTTTTGACTGATTCATTTGAAAAGTTCTCAAGAACACGAGACTCTCCTTCATCTTCTGGAAAGCTATTACTTGTAATTAGTTTCTTCTTCAGTAAAAATCTTTTTTCTAAGTTCTTATTAGATAGCATCTTCTTCCCGAGTAGAATTGTTATAAAGAAGTCATTCAAGTTTTCAACTCACAAACTATTTTATTCTAAGAAATCTTGAGTGTTTGATAGTTGGAGTGAACCAACCCACAAATACTCTTTGTACCCTAATCCAGGAGTAATCATTGTGAGGCGCTTAAAGAAGCTACTCAAAGACTATTGTAAGTGATGGTAGAGTGAGCTACCGGTCATGAAGATAGCTTAAGAAGGCTATTGAAAGACTATATGATTTTCTCAGGGTTGAGAAATGATTGTTTAGTGGAACTCAACTGTTGTTAAAACCTGATGTAAGGTTGGTTGAACTAGTATAAAATCTCTTGTGCAGGTTTCTCATGTTCTCTTAATCTCCTTTATAATTTGTTTTGTGCTTATTAACAATGCTCCTATGAAATACATCTTTAAACAAGTTTTCGTATTTTGTTTAGTTCAAAAAGTTATTTTCTGGCACTTACTAATGATATTTTCATTACTTCAAGTTCACACTTGATAGTATTTAATATAGCTTTTCAAAAAAGCAAAGGAAGAAAAGTAAAAACACAATTCAACCAACACTTCTCATGCACTTTTCAACCTATAAATATGAATTATCCCAATAAAAAATCTAGAAGATAACATAGAAATTATAATAGAGAAACATTTAAAATATCATTTAATAGTTAATATGGTAATTATTAGAAATCAAGAGAGAGAAGCATTTAAGAGTTAAAGTAAAAATAATAATATATTAGTTTTTCAAATCAAAAATAAAATCTGGTGATACCCATAAAAAAAGTAGATGGTAGCATATAAAGCATAAAAGAGAAATGTTCTAAATATCATTTAATGGTGAATATAGTAATTATTGGAAATAAAGAAAGAGAATCATTTAAGAATTGAAGTGTATATCTGTACATACATATATATATATATATATATATATATATATATATATATATATTTTACTTAAAAGAAATCAATATATAATATGATTATCACATATATAAATACGTACAATTTTGAATTGAATAAAATCTAAATGATCTCTATAAAAAAAAATCTGGATAATAGCATAGAAAGTATAAGAGAAAAATATTTAAAATATCATTTAATAGTTAATGTAGTAATTATTGAAAATAAAAAAAAGAAACATTTAAGAACTAAAGTGAAAAGATCATATATTAATTTTTTGTGTCATATATTCTAAATTTATTATTTATATCTATATATTCTAAAACCTATATATTCTAAATTATATTAATATTTGTTGTATACTATGAAGCATAGATACTGACAAACACAGACAGACACGGTATAGACATGTGAGATACACTAAAATTGAAAATTTATAAGATATGGGCATGACATATATATTACTAAAAATTTAAAGAAAATTTTATATTATTCAAAATATCATTTATATAAGTCTCACTTATGCTTTATTTTCTTACAAATCATAAAGTTATATATTATTTCCTTTTTATAACCTTATTTATAATGCATTTTTCTATGATATAGAAAGAAAAAAAAAAGTAAATTTTAGATTAAATATATACAAACATATGTCATGTAAGATCAACACGGATACATAAAACATACATGTGTTTTACATAAACAGGCACCCAAATGGTGTGTCCGTGTTTCATAGGTTGTATGTTTTGATTGAAGTTACACAAAGAAGAATTACATTTATCCTTCACATTTTTACCATATACTCAAAATTATATTAATGTCAATTGTATGTTTTGCTCAAAGTTAGTCAAAAAAGAATTACGTTTATCCTTCATATTTTTCTTTTAATTTTTGGTAATTATCAAAAATCAAAGGTAAGAAGCATTCAAGAATTAAAGTAAAAAAATCATATATTAATTTTTCAAGTCATATATCTGAAATGTATATTCCACAATATATTAATATCTATGTATGTTTTGGTTGAAGTTACTTAAAATTATATTTATCATTCGTATTTTTCTTCAATTTTTATTTAAGTGATTATTGTAAATCATTTTGAATTTGGATTAAATTTTACTAATCATCCTTTTTTGGAAGAATGATGAATGAAAACCTTATAAACTTCAAGATAATGTAAATGTAATTCATAACATCATATTATTGAGAAAATAATTACAATTCTTTCATTGTTTTTATCATATAGAAAGACCATTATAATGTCAATACAAATTATCTGTTAGAAACAACAGAAACACCTAAATCTAAAAGGTTAAATATACTTTATTTCAATACACTTTCCTAATAAGGAAAACTATTATAAAACAACATAATTGCATTTATTGGTTGACTAAGCAAAAGTTATTTCCTTCCAGATATTACTTATAACATTATCATCAAATGACAAAAAAAAAGAGATAATATGATAAAATATAATAAAACTGGTGGAAGACATGAATCATTATCACCAAGATTTGGGTATAGCAACGTATGAAACAATCGACAATATTTTTAACCCCATTGACGGTTTATATGAAGATGTCATACTAAATTACAAAATATAGAACGATTGTTATAGAACGTGAGAATGCAATTAACAAAGAAATTTAAGTAAAAATTCTTAAATATAAGGATTGCAAAAAAGAAAATCACTATGACAGAATGAATTTGAGCTCGTAATTACAACAATAAATTGAAAGAAAGAGAAATACCAATTCCAATTGGATACAATACACGAATATATATAGTGACAAAGGAAAATAATATATGCCAAATCAATCATCAATTATAGGAAAATAAAGTGGTATTTTTTGAAGATTTATCTAATTATAATTCTTTTTTATTTTGATGATTTGATTTACTAATTATGATAATACTATAACACAATAAAAGGATTTCAAAAATATTATAATAAATTGATTTGATATTTTTTTTCAAAGAAATGATTATGTATAAAGTTCTCAATTCCTAATTGTATTATTCTAGGATTATATATATTAGAAAAAAGAAAGAAATTTTGGAACATCAAAGTTTGAATTGGTGTCCAAAAATATAGAGGTAACAAATTGTTGTGGCTTAATTAACATTGTTATTATTAGTGTTGTTGTTGTTGTTGTTGTTGTTGTTGTTGTTGTTGTTATTATTACTACATAAAGAGGTTGAACCATTTATATTAGTTGAAAAAAGAAAGACAAAAAACTTGATTATTATTCTTTTCTAAATGAAACAAATGACAAAAATGTTATGAAAATTTAATTTTTGGCTTGATAGGGGATGATTGCTTTGATGTATCTTGTGCAACAGAAAACTCAAAGTCATTATTCTTAGAAAGTAATTGTGGGTTGATTAAGTTAATTCAAAATAATTCTTAGAATATCAAATTATAGCAGTATTCTAAAGTTTAAGTCATTTGTAGTTAACTCTATTTTCAAAATGAAAATTGTTAATAAGTATTTTCTTTTTTTTTGAAAGAAGAACAGATATCAAAAATGTTTTCTCAACCCTATACTTTATACCCTTTTTTTTTCCAATTTCAGGGTGTACCAAAAAAGAAAAGGAACTTGGCCCAAATGTAAGCATTTTCGATATTTGTTTTCTCTAAGAAAACTAGCCCTAATAACTACACAAAAATTAAACAGAAATGTAAAGGGAAGCCTTGCTGATATGGTCGTGGGCCAAAAGTTAGGCACGCTTGCTTGCAAGCATTCAGGTTTTGGTGAACCAACTGAACAAGAGCCATCGAAGCAAAGCCCAATTTGCAGTTGATAAAATAACTTAAAAAAATTATCTTCTTTGCAAATATCATTTATTGTATTAAAAGATAAATTTAAAAATAAAATATGTTATTGAAAATGTCACATATAATATTTTTTGCCAACTTATATACTAGATAAAAAAATTTTAGTTAATATAATTGATATTATTTATAAAGAGGATAACCATAAATTAAATGGAAAATTTGAAATTAAAACAAAATTCTAAAAATAAAAAATAAGTTAGAGGACGAAATAATTAATTTTATCTTTTAAGAAAAAGAAATGAAAAAAGGATTCAGTAACCATGACTCCAATTTGTCTATCATAACACAAATCTCTAGCCCTTTATCCAACACAACCCCCGTCATATAGAAAAACAAAATGTAGTATCGAGCCAAAGCCCCAGCCAAAGCCTCACAATCAGATTAAATAAATAAATAAAATAAGGGCATTGCTCTACGGTACGAGTTCACATCCAGTGCTGGTTCAGGGTGTCTTAACAAATAAAAGATTAAAAAATAAAATAATAACAAAATCCATGATTTTAATCATTCGCACATCGGTTCGTATTGAAGTTTTCGATCCTTGAAGCATTTTCCATAAAAAGAATATCGAAGAACAAACAACAGCAACTACACAGCACAACCACATGCACACCACCATGAACCCCCTCACCTCCATCTCTTTAGTCACGGTAGCCACACTGCTAAAAGTGTTGCCGCTGCCGTCATCCGCAAGCTCAACCTACACATGAGCCGCCACCGTGTCAACCTTCAAGGCACCGCCAGAGGAGCTTGCGTACCATGCTCCACTGCCGTACCAATGCTCCTCCTTCTCCGTTCACATTGTCCGCTGTGGTTGCGCCCTCTTTCTTCACCGCCTATGCGTAGCCTGCGTGACCTCCATGGTCGTCATGCTCGGACCGCCACGTCCGTTGTGCTTGCTTCTCATGGCTGCGTCCACCAAGCTTGCTCTTCTTCCTCTGTTTGTGGTTGCACCGTCAAACCCAAAAATTCCCAATTCAAAATCGTGCAGGTATGTTTGGTTTCAAAAATAAAAAAAAAGTTTTCAATTTTTATTTAGTTTCTAGATTTTGTGAGAGAAGCAATGAAGAGCGTAAAATCCAGTTTTTGATTTTCTTTTTAGTTTTACTATTTCTTCCATAAAATCTTAAACTCAAGGAAATTCAAAATGAAAATTAAAAATTATTTTCTCAAATCAAATAAACCATAAACTTGCTTGTCAGAACTTTCTTTGTTTTGTTTTTTTTTTTTATAGTTAGTGTGTGTTTTTCTTTTACGTCTCACTTGATTTTATTATTATTATTATTATTAGATTTAATTATTTTGTAGATCACTATAATTTTACTGAATTTTAAATTAGATCTCTATAATTTAAAAATTTTTAACTAGGTCCCTATAGTGTATAAGATTTTTCAATCAGGTTCTTGCCATTATAAAAAATGTAATATTTCATGAATATTCTATTTTCATATCCCTTTTCACTCTCTTATAGAAACAAAATATTTCATGAATATTCTATTTTTTATAAAGGTGGGGACGTGATTAAAAAATCTTATGCACTATAGGGATTTAGTTAAAAAATTTAAATTATAAGAACCTAATTGAAAATTGAGTAAAACTATATAGACTTTCAGAATAGTTAAACCTTATTATTGTCAAACATTACCTAGTTTGGTTTCTTATACATGGGTTAATGATTTTGGCCTATCTCGTGTGTGTTTGCTGTTGGGTCATCAAACAAATAATTGGGTCAGTACACTAAAAAATGTGCATGCTTGTTAGTAAATGTTATCACTTGAGTCATTTTTCTGTTTTTGTGTGCCTACCAAAAAAAAAATTGAGTTTGCTTTTTGAGAAAGTTTAAAAAAGAAATCATTGAAACTGTTTATTTTTTCCTAACAAAAAAAAAAAACCATTTGCATGAATATTATGTTGTAGGTTTTGATGATGCCAAAAAGCAAATGACAAAAAGATGGAAGCACAATAGTATGGAATTTCTTGAAGATGAACAAGTCAAATAATCAAGTCAAATGGTTAGAATAATTAGAACTTAGATCAATTTGTTAAAAGGTTTTTATTTAATAAGTTTATTTGGCCCTTGTTGAGTTAATCAAAGTTTTAAAGTTAGGTTCAACCTTTTCTTTAACCAAGTTCTTTTTGGAAAAAATATAGAATGAGTTTGATTCTAAGAAAAATTTGATTTGAAAGAATTTAATTGTTTTTGAATGAAGTTTTTGATTTAATCTGTGAAAACATGAGTTTGATTTGAAAGGATATGTTTAAAAGATGTTTAAGAGTGTTTTTAGAATGAAAGAGTGACTTAAAGTGTGTTAAAACTTTAATTTTTTAATTTCTGTAATTGTTGTAATTGATTACAATACCTATAATCGATTACCACGCTATTCATGTGCCCAGAATTTGAAATTTGATCCTTGTAATCAATTACAGACCATGTAATCGATTACCAGATTTAGAAATATGAGATGGGTGCGTTTGAAAAGATACATCTTTTGGGATTAATCCCAATGGCCTACACATTTTGTTTTCTATAAATACCCTTTCTTTAACACTTTTTAAGGCATGAAAAACATATTGCAAAGATCAGTTTAACAATCATTTTCATTCATCAATCATTTATTAAATACTTGGTCAAATACACTTATTCTTAAGAAACCTTCTAGTGCTTCAATTTGTAATATTTCCTCTAGTTAGAGAGTGGATTCTTCTATTATTCTTTAAGATTGTGTAAAGGGTGAGTCATCCCTTGTTAGAACAAGAGTGTGGTATTTCTTGATTCTTAAGATACTCAAACATAAAGGATGAAAGATCCTAAGGTGTAAGAGTGCTCTTCTGTAAAGAATTAAAAGTTAGTGAAACTCTCAAGCAAGTTGCTTGGGACTGGATGTAGGCCACAGAGGTGACCGAACCATTATAAACTCAGTTTGCATTCTCTCTTCCCTTGTCTCTTTATGTTTATTGCAAGTTTACTTTTCATTATCTTGTTCATCTATATAGTTAGAACTCTTAATCACTTGTATTTTCATTTATTTAATCAAATTTTCAATACATTCTCTTAAATATCTTTGGAAAAGAGATTAAAGTGTGAAAATAAAGAAAAAGTTTGAGAACTCAATTCACTCCCCTCTTGAGTAACAATTTCTTTTAAGGTAGAGTTAACTTAACTGTAAAGGCTTGTTAATTCTATATTTTAGAATATCTAAACTGTGCATCTTAATATTCTAAGAATTCTTTTTTATATTAAAATCAATTAATCCACCATTATTTTCTAGAGAACTATATGGTTTGAATTTCTTATTATACTAGTAAATACATAGGAGCATGTATCCCTTGTCAAAGCCAAAATGAAATTTTCACAACTTTTTTGTTTCACTTGCAAATATTTATTTATTCTAATAAATTTTTTAAAACTTTTTAAAAAAATTTCATCTCATAAATTTGATATATTTTATTGTTAGTCATGGCAACATCACCCAAGAAGGGGTGAATTGGGTGATTTGAAAACTATTTCAAATTTAAGAAATAATTCAATTTTATGTATTCAATTTATGCATGCAATGGAATAACTTAGAAAATATATAAATATTATAAATTACTCAAATAGAACTTGTTTGATGGAGGAATTATAAGAATTATCGGTATTAATAAGAATGATAAAGATGATAAATTAACTTTGGAATAAAGTAATAGGTTAAGAAAAGAGAGATATAAACTCTTTTATCCTGGTTCGATCACCTCTTGTGGCCTACATCCTCCCCAGCAACCCACTTGAAGTTCTACTAATTTTGAAATCTTTACAACTGAAGAGTACTCTTACACCTTGGGACCCCTCATCCTTTGTGTTTGAATCTCTTAAGAATCAAGAGATATCACACTCTTGTTCTAACAAGGGATGTCTCACCCTTGCGCACAAAAACTTACATATAAAAAGGATCACTCTCTATGTAGAGGAGATGTTACAACTTGAAGTACTAGAAGATTTCTCAAAGGATAAGAGTTTTGGCCAAGTATTGAACAAATGATTGATGAATGAGAATAATTGCTAAATTGATCTTTGCAATATGTTTTTCATGCCTTAAAAAGTGTTAAAGAATGGGTATTTATAGACAAAAGATGTGTAGACTATTAGGGTTTAATCTCAAAAGATGTATCTCTTCAAACACACCCATTTGCATATTTCTAGGCTTGGTAATCGATTATGTAACACCCTAACTTTTAACCTAATATGCTTGAGTCGCATTCCGATTAATTATTAGTTGTTATGTCTTCGTCTCAGAACTTAACTTATTCTTCTTTAAAATACGAGTAATAAAAAGATGACTAAAATTTTTTTTTTAACTTTAAAACCAAAATTTGAGCCGGATGTACATAGATACTGATCAATACACACAGAATAACAACAATCATATAAACCTCATCATAATATAAATGTAAACCATAGCATAGCAAGACACAACCAAATTAACATGTCATAACCATAACATAATTAGGACGTCCTATAAACATGAAGGACATCCTAAGATACTAAACTTAACAATAAAGGTTAAACATATAATAGTCCAATGCCAAACATATCTATAACAAAACTAAACTAGTCTCAGTCATGTCCATCAAAAGACTAGGCTACGAACGGGTATAAGGGGCATGACAACCTTTCAACTAATGCCTAAAGGAAAGCTATCTCCATGCTTCCTGTGACCCTCTAATTCGGTAGGTAGCACAACTCCTATATCCACACCTCAAAGAAGATCATGAACAATACCATCATCCACGTCTGGAGACGACACGTGAGAAAGGAAAAGGATGAGAAACTTATTCAAGATTCTCGGTAGGCTCCCCAACTTTAACACAAGTGTCATCGTCATCGCCCCAACTACTTCGGTTTTCGTTATGAAGGATATGTACATGCATAAGGTCCAATTTTAAACTTCTCAAAAATTCCTTTATCAGAAATGGGTATCTTTTAGCATAAGTCTTAATGTCATGAATGCAACAGATATCTAATGTATGCATGGCAATACCTCAAGAGCATAAGTATCACATGCAAGCATACTCACAACATGAGTTGGTAGCATTCAAATCCAGTACATAACATAGGGCTAAGTATATAAGTAGGAGGTAAGTTAAAGAACTCATTCATTTAGCACATATCACATGATTAAATGCACCAATAGAACAATAATGTAAAGTATGTACATACATCTTTACTTTATTTTATCATGATTGAACTCTCAAGTTCTTTTTCTTAATTACCACCCTCTTACATAACTATCTTAAACCAACCATCTGACCTTCCCCAATGATTTTACAATAACCACCAAAACTTCACACTAGTCGATCGCCTAGGATGAGCTCAACCTAACTAGCTATCGCTAGATTTAATGTAGGGTGATAGAGGAGGAAACACATCACTTCTTTGCTTTAACTTAACTTTCTTATCATGAGCATGCAACTTCCTTGGATCACCTTACAGGCTTCAACCTATTGAAAGGATCATCTCCTAGATCACCTTATGCCAGGCAGGCCCATTGGAAGGATCATTTCGAGTGTCTTATGTGACATTTAATCTTAGCATGTTATTAAAGATGAAAATATGAGCATATAAACATGGCTAACCTCATAACTTATCATTCATCATTTCATGCTCAAAATTCCACAAATTTTTTAAGTCTACAAATTTGGCCAAAATATGATAGCATAACGGTTAGGAACGAAATTTCTCCAAATTTGCTTCCTGTCATATAACATTAAAACATGCATCTCAATCAATCATTCATAATCACAACATGCCATATCATCTTTCACACATATTCAATAAGCATATTGTCAATTATCATTTAATAGTAGTAAACATACTCCTACCCATATGCTGAAAGTCAACTAGCTAATGCATATTAATGCTTAACAGGATATATATATATATATATAAACACATACAGCATATACTAGGAAATCATCATTCGCATAAAACAACACATAAGCATATAGGGTCACCAATTCATTTCATGTTGCTTAGAATACACTTATTTGCACATTTGGGGTTCTGGTAATCGATTACATGTGCTAGCCAGAATTAAAACTTGTTCTAAGCTAAAGAGCATATTGGTAATTGATTACCAAGCTGGTAATCAATTACCAAAGCCAAAAACTTGTTCTAGGACAGAAGAACATCATGGTAATCGATTACCAGGGTCAAAACTTGTTCGGGCACAAAAAGCATCTTGGTAATCGATTACAATGTAATGAATTACCAAACCAAAAACTTGCAAAGAAGCATCCTGGTAATCTATTACATGAGCTGGTAATTGATTACCAAAATCCGAAACTTGAAAAACCAAAGTTTTAACACATTTCAAGCTACTCTTTCCTTCCAAGACCATTTTAAAATATCATTCTAACATTTCTTTTTAAATCATACTCACATTTTTCACAAAATAAAGCACTTCTCTTGAGTTTCGAAAACCCTTAAAAATAAACTAAAATCCATTTAAAAAACCATCATTATATCATGGCCGTAAATACATTCAAGAGAAATAGCCATGATTAAAATTTCCATTTAAGATACAAGGGCAAGTCTTTGAGCTCTAGGGATTTAGGTGATGACAAGAATAATAAACATGCTATGCAATCCCATTTTTTATCTTTATCATTATTAAGTGATGACTTGAAACATAAATATGATATGCAAAACTTGAAATGTAAATATGAGAATGCAAGTTCATTTTTAAATCTTCAAAGTTTAGGTGATAACTTGAAATATAAACATGAAATGCAAGACTAGAAATTTAAACATGGAAATGCAAGTCCATTTTTTTAGCCTTTAAGATTTAAGGTGATGATTTGAAAATAAACATGCTATGCAAGGCATTGAAACATAAACATGAGATACAAGAGCTTGAAATATAAACATGATGCAAATCTATTTTTATATCTTGCTAGAGCTCATTTCAAGACTTTAAAGAATCAAACTCTCAACCCCAATCAATCTTAACCAAATGGAAATGAGCTAGAGTCTCTTGACACCATGGTTCTAAGAACCTCATTTATCGGACTCACCATCAAGCTCAAAGGAAAACCAACAAAGACAACCAATAATAAACCATTTTCCATACTCTTGTGAAACCAAAAAAAATCAAGCATTGAGCTTTAGAGGTCCAACACATGATGGTTCCACAACCAAACATTAAGAAACCCTCATCATCAAGCTATGGCCTTGAACATCAAAGAAAGAAAAAAATATTTCAAAGGAACCAACAACATTTCATCTTTACCATTCTTTAAAACCAACAAAAATAAACTAAAACTTGGGCTCTAGAGGTCAAGCACATGATGGTTTCACAACTAACATCAAGATCTCTCATCATCAAGCCATGGTTTACCATCATCCAACAACAACAAAATCCGTAATTGGAAAGAAAGAAAAAGGAAGATTTACATCGAAAATGAGAAGAAGAAGAACAACAACAACCCAATCATTCAAATCATCATCAAAATCCGAAAATGAAAGACAAGAAATAAAAGAAGGAACTCAAAACAAAATCTCTACCACGTGTGCTTTCTTTGGTTAGAAATGAAGAAGCTTGATCTTGGAAATAGAAAGGTTATGTGTTTGAGGGTTGTTCTAAGGTGGAGGTGTGGTGGTTTATGATTGAGAGGAGGTTAAGGATGGAGGTGGAAAAGGAAGAAGAGAAAGCTCAAGTTGAGAGAATGCAATAGCTCTTTTTTTTACACTAAGTCTTTGGCCAAAAAAGCAAATGGTAAAATGAGAGAGTTTGTGAGTGTGTAGGTGTTTATAAAAATGAAATATGAGAGGAAAATGGGAAAGGGAAAGCCATCAGCCTCCAATGGGTTTTGGGGTAAAATTTTCATGTCTCATGTGTGTTAGAACATGGATTAGTGATAGATTTGATTAGTCAAAGGGTTAAGGATACGTAATTAGGTGTTTGGGTTAGTAATAATGTGTTTAAGACTTTCAAGACATGATTAAAAGTGATTTTGCACACTTAGTTTTAATTAAGCTTCAATTAGTTTGAAATAAGT
Source organism: Dalbergia oliveri (assembly GCA_030441495.1). NCBI lineage: Eukaryota > Viridiplantae > Streptophyta > Magnoliopsida > Fabales > Fabaceae > Dalbergia > Dalbergia oliveri. The sequence goes on from JAMLFY010000016.1 coordinate 16,412,135, forward strand.
ATGATTAGTTTGAAATTCAAACTCCAACACATTCCTTAATTTAGGGAATTTGAGAGAAAATGCTATTTGCTCATGACATGACATGATGTCTTTGATTAAGAAAGGGATTTGAACTTTCTTAATCAAACTTAGGCCTTAATTATCCTCACATAATTAATTTGACTCAAAATTAATAGATAAAATTAATTTATCTTTAATTAGAGCCTAATATTGCCTATGTTTCCTTAATCATTTAATTAAGCTTCATTTTGCACCAATCAGGGGTAAAAATGTAAATCCACACAAGAACTCCTCGGGATTACTCAAACTTTCCAGATATCATGCAACACTTTTAAGTAACATTTCGAATTCTCGGATGATGCCGGTTCAGTTGTCACTTAATTCCACGTTAAATTACCTCGGGTGCTTTGGTAATTTCACGTGGAAAAACCAAGAAATTGAGATTTTCATGTCTAACACATTTAATACCCTTCAAACATCAAACTAACCCTTGAGGATAGCCTAGACCGGCCGTCCTTGGTTTTCAAAAATGACCTCAGGGATATTTTGGTCATTTTTACACACGAAAAAATTAGGCGTTATAGATTACACAGTTAATTTTGAAAACTGGCAACAGTCAAGCCATAGTAATCGATTACAAAGTATGTATAATCGATTACGTATATCAAATTTCAAATTCTAGGCACATGAATAGCATGATAATCAATGACATTGTGTGGTAATCGATTACAAGTATTCCAGAAATTGAAAAATTAAAATTTCAACACACTTTAACTAGCTTTTTCATTCTAAAAACATTTTTAAACATCTTTCAAACATATCCTTTCAGATCATGCTCATATTTTCTTCATTAAAAATAATTAAATCCTTTCAAATCAAATTTTCCTTAGAATCAAACTCATTTCTTAGATTAAAAACTTTAATTAACTTAACAAGGGCCAAATAAACTTATTAAATAAAAACCTTTTAACAAAGTGATCTAAGTCCTAATTATTCTAACCATTTGACTTGATCATTTGACTTGTTCATCTTCAAGAGACTTCATGCTCATGTGCTTCCACCTTTTTATCATTTACTTTTTTTGACATCATCAAAACCTACAACATAATATTCACATTTATTTTATTCTATTTTATTTAGGCCAACTATTGAATTATTGAACTTTTTTTATTCAAATAAAGGTGTTAACTTAGCATTAAGGACTTGTTAACTCAATATTTTGGATATTTGTTTCATTTCTTCTTTTTTATTGGCAATGACAAAATGGTAAAACAAATATTTTGAAAGATTATTAACAATTATTAAATCAATTAAAGTAACCATTTTAATATGGATTTATTAGAGGTGTTGCACAACAAAAGAAAAGAAAAACTTTTTGGTCGTTCTCTATGCATAATCGATTCCGAACTCAAATCTAGTTTTCAAGGCCATTTCTACTTGCAAAAACGAGAATGAGTTTTTCCAATGCTTTCCAAGTAAAAAGAAATAATGGTGGCGAATCCTTGAATCATTTGAAACCATTGATCTGATTTGTTTGATTCTTTTTCGTCCTCTTGCCATAGCAATTAAATTTATTGTTTGATATATTATGATTAAATTTATTGCAACAAGAATTTGGATTTTGTTTTATTTTTAGGAAGCGGCTATTGCAACTCTTTTTTTGCTATTGTCACTTCCCTTTTAATACTTCTAAACTTAACATTCTTAAAATGTCCTTAGTTAAATGTTGTGTTTGATTTTTGTCTATTATATATACTCTAGGATTTTAAATTATAGTTAATAATTGCACTAATTTATCTTACACATAGAAATTAACTATTTTTAATTTGTAAATTTGAAAATAAAATCAACATATTATTCTTTGAGTACTTTAATGTTTTGGGAAAAAAAAATGTTCCTATTATACTTTGATGCAAGCAAAATAAGAGATAAACACGCCCATATGTATATATATTGTAATATTTTGAGAACTCTTTTTAAAAATTTTTTTGGGATAGATTAAATTCAATTTCAATTTACAACTAAATTATCCATTTTTTTCTAAAACAACCGAAAGAGGAAAATATAATAAAGTTATATATTTTACATATAAGTACGCTCAATTTATTGTTATCTTGTACCATAATTATTCACATTTTATTAACCAAGTTTTGACAAAAATTGATTATAGTATTATGAATTTAGCATATTATGCTAAACTATACTTTTACGACGCAAAACAAAAAAACTTTTATGCTTTAATTCTCTAATTTGTTTTATTTTCTTATTTTAAATATAAATATGCTCAATTTATTTATTTCATAATTAATTTATTTAAATATTTTCTTTTTTTATTGAAACAAAATTAACTATTTTTTTCGTTTAATTGCTCAATTTTGAACTTAAAAAATCGCAAAGTTACCTCTTATTTGTGTGTGTTAAAAGGATGAAAGGAACATTAATTTTTTTATTCTTAGCAAAATGTTAAAACACACAAAGAATAATTTATTAATCTTATTTAAAAACTGAAAATTAAAATTAGCCATATCATATATTTAATATTAATTATTGTAATTACCAAATATAATTTAAAATATTATTTTCCATGAAAATTTTAATCCCCAAAGCTTCGATGATTTCACAGAGAAGGGACTCTATTTCTCCACTATGGGTTCTCAAACTACTTTGGAAAGCATTTGGTTGTGATACGAAGAGATTTCCTAATGAATCTAAGTGTAAAAGGTTGGAAAGATGAATTACAAAAGTAAAGTGCAAGAAAATAAGGATAAATGGAAATGAAATTGTCATTGATTCATTACGTGTTGTAATGTCTTGATCCAACTGAGTATATGGCAATTTATAAACACAACGAAGCTTTTCAATTGCTAACTGCATTAACATAATATCTAAAAGTGGACCTAACTCATAGCAATAAACAGGCTAGCCTTAGCTAATTCTGGCAAGCAACCTTGGCTGATTCTGTATGCAGACTAGCCAATGCTTTGCCATGTCTCCTATTTTGTAGAGAGATTCCCACATTCTTTTGTAACCTCCTAGAACCATTATCCACTCAACCTTCCCCTTATTTGAATCAGAAACCACTTTCCTTAACTGCCCCTATTTTCATGGAAGTGGTTGCAAACTTGGTCAAAGCTCATTTGTTCACATTTTGAAGCACATGCCCCATTCAAACCAAAGTCTAGAAATGATTCGTGGGTGGACAAGTGTCACGAAGACCAAGGCCCAATGTGAAACCCATTTCCTTGATTGAAGGCTAGCCTTTTTACAAGGCCAACTGCTAAATGAGATATTTATCCAAGGTCAATCATTGTCCTTCAAGCCTTACTGGACTGGTAGATAAGTATCCTCAAAGTCTTAGGAAATATCTTAATTAATATTCGGCCAACTTTAACATAATGAAAATAGAAAAATGGTCAAAATAATATCGAAATTGCCTCTTTTAAGGGCCGAATTTCCTCAATGGCAAACCGATGTTGCCACGTTGAAGCTCTTGTACTAGGCTTTCCATCGATATGCATTAATAATCATTTTGACAACCACAGCCTAGTATTTAACTATTTAAAGTCATGATGAGGATTTTATCCTTTTGAGGTTATTTAAAGCTAATTTTTTATTGGCTACATTCTCCACATGAGTTTTAGTAATTCCCACTCATTCATTAGCCAAATACTCAACTGTAGGCTAATTTTTCATCTTTCTAGGTTGGTTTTTCCATGACCAACACATCCATATTTTAGTCGTCCCACATCCCTTGCATCATTCAACTGATTCAAAGCAAGAATGAAGCTGAAATGATGTATTTTTCAAAAGGACTTATATCTTTTTTCCATTATTTTTTTGGGATGTTCTTTTTGCCTCATCTCTACTAGCAAATTATTCTGCCAAAGGCTAAAGATTTTTCACTTAAAATACTCTTCACTTTAGTAGACTTAGATTTGCTTCCTTTCTTCTTCTTCCTTAGCTTACCTTCCAAATGTATCATTTTCTAATCTAATATGAGTTCTAAAAAGGCTAGCTGATGCAAGATTTCCAAGAAAATCTCACTCGACTCTACCCAGCTAGCTTCATGGATGGCTTTCTTTGGAAAACTCTAGCTGTTAATATCAACGGACTTTGGGGCCTATTCTTCATTCGTATCCTCTTCAGTTGAGTCATAATTGTTAGCTCCAGAATCCTTCTGAATGCTTTAATGAAATATGTTTTGAATGACAACAGAACCAATTTAAATAAAATATTTTGAAGAACGACTAATGTTTACCTTGAGTTTCTTGACATAGCATACAGATACTTCCGATTGCATAACACGAACTTGAAGCGAGAATAATTTCACTCTGCATGTGCAAATATGATTTATCTCATATAAAGAGATTGACCTTAATAGAAGTGAACATTATGTCAAAGCGAAGTACATATACATGCCTAAGGATTAAAGAATATCAAATCAAGAACAAGAAACCAAGGCACGAGCCGTCAGAAAGTAGCACTAGACATCAAAAGAGCGCTTAAAATGAAGATATCAAGCAAACTCTGAGAACAACGTGTTACACAATCTTCAACCATCTTGATCACAAATTTTTCATCATCATAAAGCTTGGATTGAAGACTAGAAGACCGAAGAATTATTAAGGAACTGATTACGCACTTCAGAAATCTCACTTCATGAGTGTGCTGAACGTTCCTAAAAGGAGAGAAATTTGAATTTTTGAAATTGAAATTTAAAGTCAAATCCAGTTTCAAATTGGTGAGTCATCTCTTCTACTAACTTGGTCAACTAACCAGCTTCTAGAAGACTTGTTCAGAAACCATGATCAAAAAGTGAAAAAGTAGTTTCTAAAGGGACATCAGAAACCTCAACTCCAATGGCTTCTACAATAGATCTAACAATCTGTCAACCTACTATTCTAGACGCTTTTCCAAGACAAAATGAATGATCAACACTTGTCACTTAGAGATCTTATCAAGGGCAACGGTCATAAGGAAGACCATCTATAAATAGAGATGTCGTGTTTTCAAAGAAAATAAGGATGCTGCACAAGAGAGGAAACTTTGGGAAAATTTCTCCTCACATCCAGGAAGGTTCATCACATCATGTTATCAGATTCCTTACTTGTAAAAATCTTCTTTCTACGTTCTCAAATAGATATATATTCTTCCTAGGAAGAAATGTTAGGAAGAAGCCATTCAAGTTATCACAGGTTATTCATGTTATATTTTAAGGAAACTTGAGTGTAGGTTAGTTTAATGGCAACCCAAACATAAAACACCAAAACACCAAGCTTGGTGAAATAACCACAGTCATGCTAAACTCCAAAGCTCATCAAGTCCTTACCCTCATTTAGTTCTTTCTTGCAATATTAGGAGGCATGCACTTCCTGGTTGGGTGGACTGCATGTTGTTGTTCTATCTATTGACAAAACGAAAGGTAAACTTGCCCAAACTAATCCTCAACTTCATGTTAAGTGCCACTTCTCTAGAAAAGAGGAAAACTATGGAGGTTCCCTATGGGATTCTTTTAACCAAGTTTTTTGAATTCTCATATTACCCTCTGGCAAAAGTGGTATGAATTTATGGAAGAACTGTACTCCTTTAACTCATTCAGGATCTTAAGAACAAACAGCGCCGCCTCATCCAGTGGAGGAAGGAAAGCTAAAGGATAAAAGATGCTTTGCTAGACGAGATGTAGAGGAAAGGGAAGGAAAAGAAAAAACCGTAACAAATCCTGAACGGCTCAAAGGAGGATACTACTATGTCTGAAAATCTTCAGATTCCTCTCAATCACATCATGGACTGATTGTGTCTTATGGAGGAAGAAGACATCATCGACCTAGACATAAAGCGGATGAGGAAGAACAGAGATTCTTTCACCTCTGAACCCTCTGGTTCTCATAAGAAAGGATCATCCTCTTCATCGAGGTTTCAGACTCTAAGTTAGAATCCTCTGAACATGAAGAGACAAGTGGTTCCTGAAATAGGCCTATCCCATCCTGCGAATTCAATACTTGCTCCTGTCACAAAACTATACGTACCAGCTCCGCATGCACCTGAACCTTCTAGGCTCACAATGATCCCTCATCAAGTCAACCTACACCAAGGGCACAACCAAGCTTCATAGAAGTACAAGTACCTGAGAATAATGCCTCATCAACAATCGGTTGGATCAGTTGAAGCTTTATCCAGGAGAAATGAGCACTTATGTTAGAAATTCTTCAAGTAGTAAGACGCCGTGGATGAAGATAGTGACAAGCTTTTTCGCACACCTCTTTTGATGATGTCAAAAGGGGAAAAGAAAAAGATGTGAAGAAAATCAATCAAGTGTTGGAATTAAGGGTATCTATGCCTTGGAATAAAGGGCTAAGCTATAGCAATTGGGGGAGCATATGCTAAAGGGAGCTCAGAATTTTGTTTAGCATGCATTTTTTTTTTATTCTACATGTGTCTGTAAATCTTTGACATTTAGTGTTTTATGGTTTTATAATTGTTCTTCCTTTCCTATTCATATATATCATGTTTTATGATGCATATATGTCATTCATGTTCCATGCTTTGTTTCATTTAAGATTTCTTACATACATATGTCTTTTTAAAGCTCTAATTCATATCGATGCTCTTTTTATGCTCAGCTAATCATATAGATGTTTGCTTCTTATCTCTTATGTGTATGCTTTGACCTGTTTATTCATATATGTTGTTTGTTGTTTAGCTTACATGTGTTTTATGATTAGCTTTGGCAAAGTATCTTTGGAAGCACAAGTTGTTTGTTGCTCTAATACTCATTTAATCTCCTGAGGTTCGATATGTATGATATGCTTAATCATTTTCCTTAGCTCTAACAAGACACATTATCTTTGACGCACTTATGAGATGTTTTCCTTAAGAGGCTGTGTAAAACTTGATTAGAATATAGCTATGAATATCTTTTGACAAGTCTTCAAACTCGTGCTTACATGTTTTTGAAACAACTAAGATCAGTTAACAAGCTTTAGAACTCTCCCAAAGTGTGCTGCACTCATATGGCATATAATGTGTTATGTTTGTGTTACATGTATTAGTGAAATGGTTCTCACAAAAAGCATAAGCATATGTTTTTAGTTTTGTTTTTTGAAATTAGTCTCTTTCATGCTTTGATACTTATGAGAAAAGCTTCACAGCTCAATGCAAAAACTCATCCTTGATTATTCTGGATTAATCCTTAATGAGCTTCAGAAACCTCGCATGAAAAATGATGGTTTATCTATATGAAGGTATCTTTGAGTATCAGAAACTACATAAGCATCCGTATGTTTTGTCTTTATCATGCATGCTTTATTAAAAACTGTCATATGTTTTTAAAAATTGGTTTTGAAAAATATTCCTAGACAAAGTTGTGCTGAATAAGGATTAATCAAGATAAAATATCACAAGTATGTCTTATTAGTCTTTCAAGCACGAGGATCTTCAGAAAGCTTCTTTCATGACCAAGAATCAAGTTTTTTTTGTATTCTAGGCTTAAACATTTTCTCTCTCAACATATAAGCCTGACATAATGCTTCAAGTGAAACAATAACAACTATGATTAAAAGTCAGTTAAGGCCAAAAATGAATTTTTATAATCCATATCATGCCCTAAGAAAGAACTTCCGAAAATCACTCAGTGATAAGGTTGAAAGAATATGATATATCGTGCTTATATTTCAGTATTATTTCTTTCAATATCGCTTCAAAAGATTTTCTTCAAATTACTTTTTCATCATTAAAAAGGGGAGATTTTAGCTCAGAACCTTCCAAGAAGCGTTAACAAGTTTTGAATGATAACAAAGCCAATTTTAAAGAAAATGGTTTCAAGAATGACTAATGGTTGTCTTGAGTTTCTTGTAAGATTATAACAAGTTTGTATCATTTAGCAAGAGCAAGACTTACTCAAATGAGAATATATTTCACTATGCATGTGTAAACATGTTTACCTCATGTTGCGAGATATGGACTAAAATGGAAGTGAAATTATATCCTTATTCAAGTAAGTGATAGGTAACGATGTGAAGAAGATATCAACGCTACAAGAAACCAAATCCTGAGACTTTATAAAGTAGCACTGGACATTAAAAGTACGCTTACATGAAGATATCAAGCAATCTCTTAAGACTAGATGTTACCTATCTTCAATTAGCACAATCGCATATCAATCATCATTAAAATGCTTGAATTGAAGATCAGAAAGTAAAGATATCATCAAGGATCTATTACCATGTCAAAAAGCTCACTTCACTGTGGAGCATGAGCATTACTAGAAAATGAGGGAAATTTGAATTTGAATTTTGAAATTCAAAGAGTGAAATCCTGTGTCATCCGGCTAATCATCTTCTTGCCTTTGAAGTCAATTGTCCAAAGTCCTAGAAGAAGAAGTTCAAAAACCATGGTTCAGAAAGCAAGAGTAATTTTTGAAGGACATTAGAAATCTCTTTCCACAACGGCTTCTACAAACTAATTTGATAGTAGCCAACCTACTTTTCTAGACTATCTTTTCAAGACACAAATTGGTGATCAACACATGTCCCTGGAAGAACAAATCATAGGCAACGGTCACAAGGAAGACCTTCTTTAAATAGAGATGTTGTTCTCAAAAGTACAGAGAGAGACTCAGTGCAAAGAGAATAAATTCTTGTCTTCTCATCTCCAGTAAAATTCATTTCATAATGTAATCAGATTCCTTGCTTGTAAAAATCTTCCTTTCGTGTTCTTAAATAGATTTATGTTCTTCCTAGGAAGAAATGACAGAAGGAAGTCATTCAAGTTTTCCTAGGATATATTCATGTATATGTTAACGAAACTTGAGTGTAGGTTAGTTTGAGTAGCAACTCAAACACCAAACGTTTGTATCCTCGATCCGATGTTATCGCTGAGATAGCTTGGAGAGGCTAATATAAAACTATTTGCAACGTGAATGAGGTGCTCTTGCTTATCACGGTTTAGCTTGAAGAGAGTAGTCAAATACTACTTTTAGCTTGAAGAGGTTAGTCAAAGACTACTTGTAGCTTGGAAAGGCTAATGTAAAACTACTTACAACATGACAGTTTCTAAGTTTGTCTGCTATTCATAGTTTATTTTGGAGAGGCTAGTGAATAACTACTTTCAACGTGATTGTAGAAGCTTCTCCTGGTCACGATTTGCAACTTGGAGAGGTTGGGCAAGGCTACTCGGTTTAGCTTGAAGAGGTAGTCAAAGTCTATTTGTAGCTTGGAGAGGCTCCTGTAAAACTACTTACAACGTGATAGTTTCTGAGTTTGTCTCTGTAACATCCCCCTGTTACTTTATGGATTGATGACTTGTCCCTACAAACCAACATGAGTCTTTTTAGCATGCTTTGTCCTCACTCACACGCTTCCTAGAAAACTTCCAAGAGGTCACCCATCCCAAAATTGCTCCAAGTCAAGCACGCTAACTGTGGAGTTCTTTTGTGATGGGCTACCAAAAGAAGATGCATCTTTGTTGGCATAGATAGTACCAATCAATTCATATAAGCCCTCTTTAACTGTATAGTCTCATACCTCACAGTCTCAGGATCCTTCTCATTGGGTGTGTAATTGGTTCATTTATGTACCCATTCGCTTAGAGGCCTGGGGAACGCCTTTGTCCGTGCCTTATTGCATTGGTGATCATCCCCTTCCTCGTCGGGCGTTACATCTCTGTTTACGGTTCAGCTTGGAGAGACTAGTGAATAACTACTTTCAACGTGATAGTAGAAGTTATCCACTAGTCATGATTTCCAGCTTGGAGAGGCTGGTGAATCACTACTCAATTTATGGCGGTAGGGGTTATTGATGGTCACAAATGAGAGCTCAGGAAGGCTAATGTAAAGACTATCCATTTGTTCTTTCTCTAGGATGAGAAAGATGTTTTTAGTGGAACCTCAACATTTGTTGAGTCCTGGATATAGGCAATTTGGCAAAACCAGGTATAAAATATTTGTGTCTCATCCTTCTTTCCTTAATCCTCTTTATTTTCTCTGTTATGTTCTTTGTTTATCATATGCTAATGTCTTGTTCTTATTGTTCGATTAATTTTTAATACTTCAGAAATCTACTTTCTGAAGCTACTAACTGAGTTTCACTGCACTACAAGTTTCATACTTGATAGTATTTGATTTAAATGTTTCAGAAATTAAGAATGAAGCAAGCACAATTCAACTCCCCTTCTTGAGCACATTTCCACCTACAATAGGTCCTTACGTTAGCATAACTCGGTTCATTAAAATGAAAATATTTTCACATGACATGTACAAACATGTTTAATCTCATTTAAAGAGATTGAGACTAAATGAAAGTGAAAATTATATCATGGAATGAACAAATATATGCTCAACATCCT
>JAMLFY010000016.1:16422975-16464002 GCA_030441495.1 Dalbergia oliveri
ATTTTCATGTTCATGCCTTACTTGTTGTAATTCTCTTAATTGTTAGTGTGAAGGCTTACTTGTCTGCCTCTAGGTTCATTGGATTGGCTTATTGTTATTTAATTTCATGCATCATACATTTTAGGTTAGGAGTATAGTCTAGTCCTTGTATACTTTTTCTCATCTATGTCTTGGTATTTTAGTTTCACATGAGGACATGTGAAAGCTCAAGTATGGGGGAGTTTGATAAGAGGCATTTATACTACTTATCTTACTGCCAAACCTTAGCTTTTTACATGAGTTCTATCGAGTTATTATGTAATTAATTAGAATTTTGATTTATTCCTCATTTTGTGATTTTAATAAAATTATTAGCTTTTGCATTGATTTTGGAATAATTTGTAATTACACCCTGTTGCATTTAACTTGTCTCTTTGAGTATTGTAACACCCTTTTTACCATAAAGCTATGCTTAAGTCATAACCTTATAAGTGAGTAGTTGTTACTTGTTAACTTTACTTGATCTTAGAGTTGTATATATAATATTAAATATGAGCCTACTTTTGTGACAAACATAAAATGCTTTCTCTCTAAGTCGCTAAATTTGAACATAATTACTATGTCAAAAATACATAATTGTATTATCCAAATGACAGATCAACAATATATATAACTCTATCAAACCCTTATCCTAGTTCACGTAGGAACCCTCTAGTCTAGGTGGGGTATACTCAAAATTCATTAAAAGAAATAAAACATGACTGACTTAACTTTTCTTGAAAATCAATTCATCAAAAGGTCTAGAATCTTGATACCAAAACTAGATAAGCATCTCCACAAAATAATCACCATCATCACAATCTACGTAAAAATATGATGAAAGGAGAATGAGATCAAAGATTTCCAGGAGAAAAACACTAGTCTACTACACAATGATATCTACATAGTATTTAAAATAATTAATATATCATTGATTTCTTGTAAAAATAATTAGCTTTGCCTATTCCTTTTCTTATTTAACAAAGTATTATGAGTGCACTAATGTTTGAGAATAAAATCATAGAATTAAATAAATAATCAATTGGTTTTTTGGTTATCTATATAACAATTCATTAGTTTGCTTTGTTATTTCTTTGACATAATTTTATTAGTAACTTTAGGCTTGAGAACTCATAGGATTCCTAATATACTTCTCATCTGAATGTATTACCAATGATATAACACCGTTGTGTTACAACCTTATAGATCATATCATAATAGCAAGCTATTCTCAATACATCACTTTCCTCATAACGATGTAACAACATCGTGTTACAACCTTATATAGTTCAATCCACGTACTACAACCCCTTTGAATCTATGAGTTTCAATCAAGTAATTAATGTTACACAAAGCTTACTTCTTAAGTTTTCTCTTTTCATAAGGATCTTTAATATTTGTTTAGGAAACCTTATGATTCTCAAGTAAAATATCTTCTTAATAGTTCTATATCTCATACTCTTGCTTTGAGATTTCCTTGAAATCTCCTTACTCTTATGAGATTTTCTTTGTTAATTACTATGAGACTTTTCTCTTGAAAATCTCTTGAATTGCTTATGAGATATCCCTCTTCAGAATCTTCTAAATTCTTATGAGATTTTCTATTTAAATCTCCTGAAGTCTTATGAGATATTTGTTAAAATCTCTTGGAGTCTTATGAGATATTTCCGTTAAAATCTCTCTTAAATTTTTATGAGATTTATCAGGAAATCTACTAAACTTTTTATGAGATTTTACTGAAGAAAACAACCAACTGTTATGAGATTTTCCATAAAATCTGCTAACTTTTATGAGATTTCTTTGAAAGAAAATAGCTAAACTTTTTATGAGTTTTTATCAAATCTACTAATCTTTTATGAGATTTCTTTACCGAGAAACTTATAAGACTTCTTACTTTATAATTCTTAAACTCTCAGGAAATTAAACCTAACGCCCAACTTTTACTGTCATTTAGGAATTACGAATTACCCTAGGTAATTCTTATATAAATTAAACCGAACAATCCTCAATAGAGGAATATAACATTAGAAAAAAGTTTATGAGCAATTCCTGCAAGAGTTGCAAGCCCCAAATTTCTGGACGTGTAAAATGACCAAAATGCCCCTAAGGTTATTTTACTAGAAAATGAGGATCGTGGGCCCCAACCATCCTCAAGGGGATGTTCTGAGGATAATAAGGGATTGTTTGTGTTATGTGTGTTAATAGAGGAGAAGATCTCAATTTTGAGTTTCGATGCGAAATGACCAAAACGCCCTCCGGCTTTTAATTCGAATTCGTGTGACTTAGCCGAACCTCACTAAAATGTTTTAAAACATGTTTTTAAGCTATGATTAACCATTAGTTAAGCTCGGGTGGTCCCTGCAATTTTTAAATAAAATTACATTTTGTCCTTGTCTTTGTAGTTTTGAATTTTGAGATTTTTTATTCGTATAGCAAAACATAAGCAATATTAGGCTCAAATTAAAGGTTATTAGATTCTAATTATTAATCTAGAGTCAAAATTATTTATTTAGATTGATTAGAACTTAAAATTGCTTAAAAACACTCAAATTGCTTACTAATTCACCTAAGCCCTTAATTGTAAATTCTCTAATTTGCAAAGATACCTACCTACACCTACATAATACATGGAACACACAAATTTTATCCTCCTTGGGCTGTAATGCACGAAATTTTGGTCCATAATGCATCAAAAAATTTGTCAAAGAATGCACAAAAACCAAGGTATGAAAACAAGGAACCATGAAAACATGATTCCATGTTTTAAGCCACCAAACAAGATGATTTTTCTTCCTTATTTCCTCCTCAAATTTAGTTAGACTTTCCTCCTCTTTGTCCATTTATGAGCCTCAAAATCTCTATAAATAGGCATGCTTGAAGGAGTGTTAGAGGCCTTAGTTCATAACTTACACAATTCTAGTTTTTAGAAGCACCAAAAGCTTTCTTTCTTCCTCCTCTTGGCTGAAACTCTTCTCCCATTTGTCAAAGAGATTTTCTTTCATTTCACTCAAGGAAACCAAGTTCTCTTCCTTTCCTTCAAATAAAATTAGGTAGGGAGTTTTTTTTAAGCTTAATTTCAAGTATTGATAAGTGTTGTTCTTAGTTAAAATGATGATTTTATGTACATTCTTCTTGCTTCATATTTCGATTTTCCTTCTCCTTTTCTTCTTGTATATTTCGGCCTTATGACCTAGATTATGATGAGACCATGGTTTGATGATGAGGTTCTTGAGTGTTGGTTGCAAAGCCTTCACAAGTTAGACCTCTAAAACTTGAAGGTTTCATTAGTTTTCAAAGTTTTGAAGCAACTATGTTTTTATGATAAAGGTCTTGAGTTTAGAACTTAAAAAATATATTGACACTTATGTTTCATTTCTTGTTAAGCTTTGTTAGTTTAAAATGATGTTTAACAATTTTCATTTATATGACTCTTGAACTTCTCCTTATTTGATTTTTGAAGGCCTAAGAAGTTTTCTAGGATAGCTTAATAATGAAATCTTTAAAGCTCACTTTGTCTTGCTAAGATATATATTGGGTTGAAATTATAATTCTTTTAAAGTCTTGAAGGAGCTCTAGTAAAGAATAAAAATGAACTTGCATCCATGTTTAAGTTTATGCCTTGCACATCATGTTTACTTTTAATGTCATCACTAAATTCTCAAGAATAAATAAATGAACTTGCATACCTCATGTTTAAATTTTCAAGCTTGCATTTCATGTTTATGTTTCAAGTTGTCACTTAATCTCTAAAGATAATAAAGAGGATGCATCTCATATTTATTTTATGCTCTCACTTTATTTTATAATGGCTAAAAGAATCAATGCATGACATGTTTATTTTATGTCATCACTTAAAGATCCTAGAGTTTAAAGACTTGCCCAAGTATCACAAGCAAAGTTGGAACCATGGTAATAAAAATTCTAAAGCTTCCTTAAGATTATGGAGTCAAAGAATTCATTCTTTAAAAAGTCTTGAGTTTGGAGCTTAATAAGATGTAATAAAAGTTCTCTTCTCCCTTCACCTTCTTGCTGTCCTACCGTTCTTGTTTCTTAAGATTCTCTTTCTTCTTCTGTCCAGCTCGGACTACCATCGCTCCAGTTTCTTGCATCATGTTTATAATTCCAAGTTATCACTTTATAAAGATAAGATTAAAATGAGGTTGCATAGCATGTTTATAATTCTAGTTATCACTAAATCTCTAAAGCTCAAGACTTGCTCCTTTTATCTTAAGTGAAAATTTTAATCATGAACATTCTTTCAATGTATAAAATGGCCTCATGATTGAGGAAGGCCTAAAGTCCTATGACTTCTTTCAATTTTAACAAAAAGAATTAGTTTCTAAAGGAGTTTTAAGGTTTTACAAATATTTTACGGTAAACCAATATCACATGTGTACTTGAAATGTGACTTCAAGCAATTATATGAGATTCATGATTCAGCCACTGAATCTGAGTTTAGTACTACTGTATGATGATGGTTTAATATGTTTGAAGTTGTGATAATTATGGTTTATTGCTAAAGGAATGATTCTATGCATGTTAGAAATAAAACTAGCTTCCTAAAAGTAAAAAGCAAGATTTCTAGGACTTAAGAATGAAATTTATGCATTCCAGAACCTTTAGTGGCCTTAAGAACCAGATTTTATTATGTTTAGATAAGGGACAATGATTCATAATTGGTTTAGTAATTAATTTTAGCATCATAGGGAAAGCCGGTAACAAGAAAGGGTTAAAAATGTAACTTCTAGCACA
This sequence comes from Dalbergia oliveri, assembly GCA_030441495.1. Lineage (NCBI taxonomy): Eukaryota > Viridiplantae > Streptophyta > Magnoliopsida > Fabales > Fabaceae > Dalbergia > Dalbergia oliveri. The sequence goes on from JAMLFY010000016.1 coordinate 16,427,746, forward strand.
AAACCTTAAGAACAACTTGCCTATGCTACCCATATAGTCTAATAATGTTCTTAAGGCTTATAATTGATGGTAATAAATCCCTTAGATGCATAAGTAATTAGTTGGATAATTAAGGTTACCCAATTTTAGAGTTTCGGTTATTTAAAGGAGCTTTATTGAGAATTTTAGATGATATCTTTTGATGTTTGAATGTAATTATATGATGATGTAATGCCTATTAAGAATTTGATATTATTGAATGATTTCATGGCTTGCATGTTATAGTTGCTATTGCAAACAATGAGAATGTTCATGCATCTTGATGATTATGATATAATATGCTAAGACTTAATAGTGACTTAAACTTATGAGGAAATGATCCTTTGGACCCATCAGACTATAGGTGGTGAAAAGGTGATCCTAGAAAATGATTCTTTAGACCCATCAGAACTATAGGTGGTGAAAAGGTGATTCTTGCCCCTTAGCCCGTTCTCTCAAAAGGGTAGAGTTGGGATTTTACTTATCAAAAGGGATAAGTATGTGCTAGTGACGACTAGTAAGGTATGAGCTCATAACCTAGATTACTCCCAAAAGGGTGGAGTATAGGGTGGCCCAAGGAATAATGATGATGATGACAAGATTTTAAATCACCTAGGACACTAAAGAAATGAAATGTGTGCACCATGTCTTGTGCATAGCTATTATGGTATGATGTTCTTCTATGCATAGCATTTATGAGATGATGATGAGAAATATGATGTTCTTCTATGCATGTTATTATGATATGATGATGAGGAATATGATGTGTTGATGAAAGGAAAAGTTCATTATAACATGACATGCTAAGTTTATGATGCATTATAAGACGCATGATTAAATCGACAAACCTCGATAAAGTATATTTTCGAACTTAATAAATCAATCTTAGCATGCTCACTATTTCATAATGAAACTCAGTTTCCTGGGGACGATGATGATGACACAATGCATCATGAGGTGAGTACCCTACTGAGATTCTTTTTATAAGTTTCTCACTCCCTCTATTTTTTTCCATTTCGTCTTCTAAGAAATAGAAGGAAGCATTCGTGAATCACATTGAGGCTTACACCTGGTAACTTGATCCTCCTAGTTTCACCCGTATATTTCATATATCTATCCCTATCCTTGGAGTGTTATTACTAGGTGCCATTAATGGATGTCCTTCCATTCATATATTATTTATGTTTTGTTAGATTGCCTACACCTAGTCTTATTCTGTTGGTAGGCAAACTATCTATGTGTTATGTAATTATGGATGTTATATGATGGAGCCAATATGATGTGTTTTTCATGCTATATCTCACGTTATTCGTTTTATTTTGATTATTGTTCACGTTATGTGTGGCTCACGTTTTCAATTATGTTTTAAAATAAAAAATGGCTCGTAATTTCACTAAGTATTTTCAAAGTATGATGAAAGAACTGAAGCAAAGAATAAAGTCTAGTAATTAATCATATACAACCTAGGTGTATTCGGTTAATTATTAGGTGTTACAAAACCAAGTGTCTTGCTTAGATTTCAAAGTTTTTCTTTTATAGATCAAAAGCTTATCCTTGTTCATGAAACTTTATCATATTTCAAAAATACCAATCTTTAAGATTCCATAAAACTATTTTTACCTATATGCTGGTAAAAATTTCCAAATACCTCAATCTTTTTAAAGAACCAAAAATGTCTCCATTTACTTAAAAAATCTCTTACACCAATTCAAACAATCCACAAGACTTTTATCGATTGCATTCTTTTTCATCTATCAAACTCAAACATGTACATATCAAAAATAAATTTCAGATTTCACAAACAAAATTTCAAACATATCTCAAGAGTTTATATTAGCAAAAAGCCAAACAATCACAAGGCAATAGACATAGAATCTTTCCTACCTTTCTTCCAAGCCTTATATTAGATCTTCTCTTGCTTTTCCTCCTCTAACCAAAGCTTTAAACCTATGTTTCATCCTTTCTATAAGCTACTGGTTAGACATCTTTGAAGAGGAAAATAAGGTTTTGTCTTGAGTTTGATGTAGAAGAAATGTTCTTGAATTAGTTTAATGATTAATCTAGGTGTATACTTCAAGAACTTGGTGGTTTCATGGAGTTTGAAGAAGAAAAACTTGAAGAAGATGGAGGAAGAAAGAAGAAAACATGAAGCTATATCAGAGAAGGCAAAAATGGAATTTCTTTTTGATTTATATAATTATGACTTACTTGGATAGTAAGTAGTCATAAAGAGGAAATTATCATTATTTCCGGATCAAATTACCTTCTAACAATATTGAAAATGTCTATATTTATTTGATTGTGCTAAATAAAAATTATATGAGATATGATAATATCTATTATTTATACCAGATTTAATGTTTTGGTATTGGATTACCATTTTGGTGTATCGATTATTGCCATTTCTATACCTTATTGACATAAAAGAAACTTTATCGGGTTAAAAAATATTTATTTACTCTTGTCCTTATTTTATCTATGTCATTACACCATTATAGGGTCTAGTTTATATCCAGATTAAAATATTATTATATTGATTTTTAATAATATTAAATTAATTTTCATTTTTTTACAAACTCCTCATATTATTGTGATCATAACTGTGTGTCAAAATTTTCAAAATCCCTATAGATTATTCACATGTAATTATTTTATCACAGACAATACTAAAATATGAGTCGTTACATTCTAGCTCTTTTTTAAAAAAATTTTCCCTCAAAATTTAGTGCTTGTGTATAGCATGGGATGAACTCACGTGCTTGTCCCTGATTTTTACGTAAACTCCTTTGATCCTTCTTTGCCTCACGCAACCTTTACAAAAGAGGACTCCTCCTCAAAGTTGTTCCATGCTTCTATCTACTATTTGTATTGGGGGTAACTCGACCACCAAACCACCCGTAGCCATAGGGATTCAAATTCCAGTACATGGCTAGAATCATGGTTGTACTTTCAAAGTTGTGGCAAATGGAATAAATCATGAAGCTTGAGGCGTGGAGTTAAAACTATCTAGCATGCCACTAAACCTACACGACCTTAGATCTGAAAAGGACCTATGTAACATCCTCTCCAGTACAACCCCATCCTTAAGTCAAGACATCGTACTCGAGCATTGTTACTTATTATTAGCTGACCTTTCTTAAGTATCTATAGCAAGCTCAATTAACGTGTGTAATAAGTAAGCGCAATTCTATTAAAACATATAACAAAGAAACATGACATTTATTTAATACATAGTTTAGTATAAAAGGAAGCTCCTCTATGAGTTTTAGTACATATCTCTTCTCTAATATAGTTACATACATATCCATTCCACTAAATACAACATAATAAAAAAATTAACTACTACACTATTGCAATTCGAGTTCTTTTGCGTAGCAACATCATAGTCTTCTAGCTTAACCTGGAGGTGACATGAAAACACAAACACATAGGGGTGAGAATTATACAACTCTTAGTAGGACAACTCCCCAATTACACAATCATAATGTCATCGTTATCGCCCCAACCACTTCGGTTTATTAGGAAAATGTGAATATGCAATCCAGACTAAAGGTTCATTTTAAAGTTCTAAAATCATCCCTCCAAAGTGGATAGCTTTTACAATCAATCACTTAGTGCACCTATATCATGAAACTCAAACACATAGTAAGTATGTGTAATCAAGGGATTTTGTATGATATGATTATGCATATGCTAAATGTAGTAAAATTGTCCCCAAGTGACCTAGTTTCACTTATAGCCATAGAAATCAAATCTATGCATTTTCTCTTTTCATTGACATAGGAAAGACTTAGTTTATACCAACGGGTATTTCCTGTGGACAACTCCACAATAGATAGTTTATACAAATGGTATTTATAATGGATCAAACTATACAAGGGAAATAGCCTGCTTCTAGGACTAAGCCATTCCTATATGTGATCATCAAACTTCATTTTTTCCATTTTCAAATCACACACAGACTATTCCTAGCCAATACGTCTACCGACTCAAAATATTTGGGGAAGTTTCTCTTTCTGTTTCCGTCCCCTCATTCAACCTAAGTCTTGTTTATGTTTTGTCCATATGTCAGAACATGCACAATTTAAGTTTATACATTCTTTTTTCCTTTTCCAAATGTATGCATAAAGCACATGTAGGTATTTCATTCACAATAAAATTTCAATCATGCCTCATAAACCACTCTTCACTCCCTCTAGTATGCATTTATATATCACAAGTCACATGGCCAAATATGTAACATCAAGTATTCATGTCATACTAGAACCAAAATGCCATTGTTTCATCAATTCAAGATATTGTTTCTTTTCCAGCATAATGACAATTTCACACCTTTGTATCACAAATTAAGTTGCCCATCAAACAATCAATTCAGAGGCTTTAGAAATTTCAAGGACACTTCAATGTGTCCACAAGGCTGCATAAAAATTTCAGAGCAAAAAGTTTCTATAACTAGGTTAAAAAAATTAGACAAATTCAGTGCTTAGAAGCCACTTAAACTTAGCCCAAAGCCTGAAATTCATAATTTTTAACCCTAGCAAATGATTGAATCAACTCAAAATAAAAATCACAATTGAACTTCAAGGTGTTTTCAACACTATAAAACTTTCAAGTGATTATTCAATCATTTGGTATGGTAATAAAATTAGCAAAATTTATAGTTTCAGTTCCAATAATTTAGGCAGCACATAGTTCACTTCGGTTTCTGATTTTTTTAAAGCATTATGAGTCCAAATCAGAGCCCAAGAAAATTTGTGGAACTAGCCTAGGATGTTAGCTTCAACATATATTTTTTATAGCTCATGAAAATACCCACAAATATACAGAAAATTCGAGCTCAATAGCTGCCTATATAAAAACCAAAAATCCAGCATAGACCAAATTTCCTTTTGACAAAAATGATTTTTAACATCATCCAAATACTCCACCAAAATTCATGCATCAATATCAACATAATATTAACCAATATAATGAAAAATTTCAGACCTAACTCAATCAAAGTCATCAGAATAAATTTGAAGAGAAAGGCAATGAAAACCCTACTTTTGGTGACCTAATGAATCCTTGGTCCCAAGGTGCTCCAAGGTAGCCTCTTTCCACCCCCAAGCTCCCCAAATCAACTCCAACTCCTTACTAACTCAGTGAGAGTAAGGTAGCAAGGTAAGATTTGGTGAGGAATGGAGATTTGAATCTGTTAGATTTGTAGGGATTGAAGTGTAGAACAAGTTTTGTAAAGAAATTTTGAAGCTTTAACAACTCTAGCTTAGGGATTTTGGGATTAGAATTCAAAGTGAAGCTCAAGAAGATGAAGATGGTGGCTGGTTCTTCTTCCCCTTGCTGGCCGAATTGCTTGATGGCTTCTTAGAGAAGATATGAATTTATATTTATCCTAACTTGACTTTACTTTATGTTACATAAATGCATGTCTTGTTAAAAGAATAAAATAGAAAGGATGGCCAAGATTTAATCTTGGAATCCAAGATTAAATCTTGGCCTTCCACATGTCCTAGTGGATAAACATTATCCATTTGTGGCAATTAAATTGCCTTTCGTGCTAAAGTGCACATGAAATTTCACCGAACGGGAACGCTGTACTTATTAAACCATATTACCTGAAAATTAATTCTAAGTATAAAATTATCATTCTCACCAATTTATAACCTTATTCCCATATTTTCCTAATTTTGGGCACCTTGGCCCGAATTTAGGTTTCAGCTATCCAAGGCCATAGGGCCCGCAAGGTCACTATTCACCTTCCCAAAAAATTTTTTTTTAACACATTAACTGGGCCATCCTCATCATTGCTCAACTACCAGATTTTGAAAATTACAACTAATAAAGCTCAAATTAAGTTTTAAATAATTTTTGGGTGTTACAACCTATAACACAATGATTTAGTTTCTAGACTTTAATGGCTCTTCTTATCCATGGCATAGAGAACTTTAAAAAATAATGCTCTCCTTCTAGGATTTCTAACAATCTTCTTCTCTTATTAGCATAGCTCTTCTATTGACCTTGAGCAATCAAATTCTTATTTTGGATTTTCTTTATCTCTATTCAATTGTTCCTGGACAAGGTCTAGTCCCAAAAGACTACTTTCACCTGATTCATGTAACACCCTAATAATTAACCCAATACACCTAGGTTGTATCTGATTAATTACTAGACTTTACTCTTTGCTTCAGTTCTTTTAATCATATTTTGAAAATACTTAGTGAAATTACAAGCCATTTTTTTTAAAACATAATTGAAAACGTGAGCCGCGCATAACGTGAATGATTTAACGGAATATAAAAAGACATATTAGAATTTAAATACATCACATCACATCACATTGGCTCCATCATATAACATCCATAATTACTTAACACATAGATATTTTGCCTACCAACAGAGTTAAGCTAGGTGTAGGCAATCAAACCAACATAAATAGTATACGGATGAAAAAAATATCCATTAACGGCACCTACTAATAACACTTCAGAGATAGAATATAGATATTCAAGCTCACGCCAAAGTTTAGCGAATACGTTCCTTAAGGATAATAAGCTGGTTCACCAGATCAAGTACATCTACCAGGTGAGAGCATCAACGAAATCACGAACATCACCATCACTTTCTGAAGACGAGATGGAAAGAAAAGAAGAGGGAGTGAGAAACTTATAAAAGAATCTCGTAGGGTACTCACCTCATATGCATCGTGTCATCATCATCGTCTTCAGGAACCTTGGGGTTATTATGAAATAGTGAGCATGCTAAGATTGATTTATTAAGTTTGAAAATATACTTTACCGAGGTTTGTCGGTTTTAATCATGCGTCTTATAATGCATCATAAACTTAGCATGTCATGTTTATAATGAACTTTTCCTTTCATATATAATAACATATTTATGCATAAAATCACATCATATTCCTCATCATCATTTCATAATACTATGCATAGCAAAACATCATATTCACATAATGCATTTACTTAGTTTCTTAGGTGACTTAAAGTTACTTTCATCATCATTTTCCTTGGGCCACCCTATACTCCACCCTTTTGGGAGTAATCTAGGTTATGAGCTCATACCTTACTAGTCGTCACTAGCATATACTTATCCCTTTTAATAAGTTAAAGTCCAACTCTACCCTTTTGAGAGAACGTTTAGGGGCAAGAATCACCTTTTCACCACCTATAGTTGATGGGTCCAAAGGATCATTTCCTCATAAGTTTAAGTCACCATTAAATCTTTGCATGTTATATCATAATACAACTCTCAATTCATAATCATCAGGATGCATAAACATTCTCATTGTTTGCAACAGCAACTATAACATGCAAGCCAGGGAATCATTCAATGATATCAAATACTTAATAAGCATCAAATCACTACATAGACTTATCATTTCAAACTTCAAAGAACCATCATCATAAATTCTTACCAAAATTGTCTTAAACAACCGAAACTTTAGAATCGGTAACCTCAATTATCAAACTAATTAATCATGCATCTAAAGGATTCATTATCATCATTACCATTAATTATAAGCCTTAAGAACATTATTAAACTATATGGGATAGCAGTAGGCAGCAAGTTATATTTAAGGCTTCACGTGTGCTAGAAGTTACATTTTTAACCCTTTCTCGTTACCCTTTTCCTTATGGTGCTAAAATTAATTACTAAACCAATTATGAATCATTCTCCCTTATCTAAACATAATAGAACCTGGTTCTTAGGGCTGCTAAAGGTTCTGGACAGAACACATAAATTTCATTTTCTAGAGTTCAAGAAATCTTGCTTTTACGATTTTTCTAGGAAGCTAGTTTTATTTCTAACATGCATAGAATAGTTCCCTCAGCAATAAACCATGATTATCACAACTTCAAACATATTAAACCATCATCATACAGTAGTATTAAACTTATATCAGTGGCTGAATCATGAACCTCACATAATTGCTTAAAATCACATTTTAAGTACATGTAAGATATTAGTTTCCCTAAAATCTTTGCAAAGCCTTAAAACTCTTTTAGAAACTAATTCTTTTTGTTAATTTTGAAAGAAATTATAGAACTAAATCAGTAACTATTTAAAAACACTTTGGGCCTACCTTAATTATGAGGCCGATTTATATTGAAAGAATCTTCACAATTAAAATTCTCACTTAAGATAAAAGGAGCAAGTCTTGAGCTTTATAGATTTAGGTGATAACTAGAATCATAAACATGCTATGCAACCTCATTTTAATCTTGTCTTTATAAGGTGATAACTTGGAATTATAAACATGATATGCAAGACTTCAAATTTAAACATGATGTAGGTCCATATTATTATATTCACGAATTAAGGTGATCTGCTTGAAATATAAATATGATTATCAAGCTTGGAAATATAAACATGATGCAAGAGCTTGAAATAAATAAGAAACTGGAGCGGTAGTCGCACTGACCAGTGGAGAGAGAAAAGAATTTTAATAAAAGAAAATAAGAAACTGAAGCGCGGTAGTCCACATGGACCAAGTGAAGAGAGAAGAGAATTCTTATTACATCTTATTAAGCTCCAAACTCAAGACTTCTTAAAGAATGAATTCTTTGACTCCAATAATCTTAAGAAAATTGAAAGTGAGTTTTAGAGTTCTTATTATTATGGTTCCAAGAACTTATTTCTTTGCTTGTGATACTTGGGCAAGTCTTTAGCTCTAGGATTCTTAGGTGATGACATAATAATAAACATGTCATGCGTTGATTCTTTTAGCCATTATAAAATAAAGTGAGAGCATAAAATAAATATGAGATGCAACCTTTTATTATCTTTAGAGATTAAGTGACAACTTGAAACATAAACATGAAATGCAAGCTTGGAAATTTAAACATGAGAATGCAAGTTCATTTATTCATTCTTGAGAATTTAGTGATGACATAGAAAGTAAACATGGTTATGCAAGGCATAAACTTAAACATGGATGCAAGTTCATTTTATTTCTTTACTAGAGTTCTCCAAGACTTTAGAGAAATATAAATTCAACCCAATATATCTTAGCAAGACAAAGTGAAAAATACATCTTTCAAGTTCTAAACTCAAGATCTTTATTTTTACATCATAAAAACATCATTCTTTAAAGTTTTGCATCAAGTGGAATTTTCAAGCTTTAGAGGCCTAACTTGTGATGGATTTACAACCAACACTCAAGGTCCTCATCATCAAGCTATCATCATATTCCCATATAGGCCTTATGGCTGAAATGTTCAAAGGAAAAGAAAGAAGAAAACCGAATGGAAAAGCTAGAGAAAGTCCATGAAATCATCATTTTGAACCAAGAACAACACTTAGCAAAGCATAGAAATAAGCTTAAAGACAACTCCCTACCTAATGTGGTTTGAAGGAAAGGAAGAGAACTTGGTTTCTTGGAGTGAAATGAAAGAAAATCTCTTTGAGAAATTGAAGAAGAAGTTTCAGCCAAGGGGAGGAGGAAAGAAAGTTTTTGTGCTTTGTAAAAACTAGAAATTGTGCAATTATGAACAAGGCTTCTAAGACTTCTTAAGCATGCCTATTTATAGAGATTTTGGAGCTCATGAATGGACAAGAAAGGAGGAAAGTCTGACCAAATTTGAGGAGAAAACAAGGAAGAAAAATCATCTTGTTTGGTGGCTTAAAACATGGAATCATGTTTTCATGGTTCCTTGTTTTCATACCTTGGTTTTTGTGCATTCTTTGACAAATTTTCTGATGTATTATGGACCAATAATTTCATCCATTACAGCCCATGGAAGAGGAAATTTGTGTGTTCCATGTATTATTTAGGTGTAGGTAAGGTGTTCTTGCAAATTAGAGAATTTACGATTAAGGGCTTAGGTGAATTAGTAAGCAATTTGAGTGTTTTTAAGCAATTTTGGGTTCTAATCAATCTAAATAAATAATTTTGACTCTAGATTAATAATTAGAATTTAATAAGCTTTAATTTGAGCCTAATATTGCTTAGGTTTCATTAGACGAATTGAAAATCTCAAAATTCGCAAACTACAAAGGGGGCAAAATAATCATTTCGCTAAAAATTGCCAGGCCACCCGAGCTTAACCAATGGACAATCATAACTTAAAAACATGTTTTAAAACATTTTAGTGAGGTTCGGACTAGATGGCACGCAATCGGAGTTAAAAGAGCCGTAGGCGTTTTGGTCATTTCGCATCGAGCTCAAAATTAATTCTTCTCCTCTATTAACACACATAACACAAACAATCCCTTATTATCATCAAAACATCCCCTTGAGGATGGGTGGGGCCCACGATCCTCATTTTCTAAGTAAAATAACCTCAGGGGCATTTTGGTCATTTTACATGTACAGAAATTGGGGTTTGCAACTCTTGCACAAATTGCTCCTAACCTTTCTTCTAATGTTATATTCCTTTATTGAGGATTGTTTGGATGAATTATATGAAAAATTACCTAGGTAATTCGGAATTTCCAAACGACAGTAAAAATTGGGTGTTACAATTCATACCAACATAAAGGCGATGGACACCTCTAGCCATATAGAAATTCATAAGGAGCCATTCTGATTCTTGCGTGATAGCTGTTGTTGTAGGAGAATTCAATTAATGACAAATATTTGTCCTAATTCTCCCAATGTTGCAGCACACATGTCCTCATCATATCTCCTAAAAATCTTGGGGTGAAAAGTGAATCTTCATTTAGAAAGAACACCGTGTAGTCTCACTAATCCTTCTATATAAAGGTTAACCAATTTCTCAATAGATGAAGTAACTTTGACTAGTAGAATATGCGTGGACTTAGTTATCCACTATAATCTAAGTAGCACCATATCCTAATGGTGTCTTTTGCAATATCGTCACAAAGTCCATTGAAATAGTTTCCCTTTTCCATTGGGGAATCTCCAAGGGTTGGAGTGTACTTAGTGACTTCTAATATTCTATCTTTATCTTTTAAACGTCAACACTTTGAAACTATTCCTGCAACATCCACCTTTGTCTTTAGTTGTTATAACATCTTTTTAAGATCTCTATACATTTTTGTAACTTGGGTGTCCTAAATCACCATGAGGCTTCATCTAGAATACTATGACAAAGATCCCTTACTATAGATATGCACACTTGATCTTGATATTTCCATATCCCATTTTCACCCCATGCAAATCCGTTCCACTTCCTAACTTGAGCTAAGGCTAGGGTTTTTCTGAAATTCTAGATCTTCTTGCTTGAGCTTATGAAATCTCCCTCTTAATTTCACTTGTGATCCTAATCTGACCCAAATATACAATTCCAAGCCTCTCTTCTATCCCTAACTTTGAAAAAAATCTTCTAACTCTGTCTCCTTAATTTTCGTACAAGAAATACCCAAGGTTTTTCTCTTGGGGGCATCGGCTACCACATTTATTCTTCCTATGGTAATTCAAGTTGAGCTCCTAGTCTTTAATGAACTCCATCCATCACCATTACTTCATGTTTTCGCCTTTCTAATCTTAAGAGATACTTGGGATTCTTATGATTAGAAAACACCTCAAACTTTACACCATATAAGATACCATCTTGAGATTTTCCAAATGAATCCTACTCCTCAACTGAAAGGCTTATCTCCTTGAAGTCTAAGCCACCACATTTCTGCTTCTATATCAAAATGCACCCTAAGCCTTTTCCATTCATCTCAATAAACCTCAAATGGACTATGTGGGTTTGACAAGACCACTATAGATGAAATGGTCAACTTCTACTTGAGGTCCTAAAAATTCCTATCATATCTTACTATCTATGTGAAGGGTACATTCTTTCAATTCTGCATGGTTAAAGGTAAGGCTATATAGTTAAATCCCTTAACACACCTTCGAGAAACAGTTAATACCAACAACTTCAAATCTCCATGGTAGAGGTTAGGTCTTTCCCACTTCAATACTATTTCAATCTTTGCCGGGTCCACTCAATTCCTTCCCATGACACTATATGACCCAGAAATCTTATTTCTTATAGCCCAAACTCACACTTGGATAGACTGGGATGAAGAATCTATAGCACTATTCTAAGATGCTACTCATATCCCTCCTTCGTCCTTGAATAGATGAGAATATCATCTATAGAATAATCACGAACTTGTTGAAAACAAGTTAGAAGATTGAATTGATGTAGCCCATGAATATTATTGGGCCATTCATTTTCTCAAAAGATATCACTATATATCCTAATGCTTATAGCATGCTTTGGAATATCTTATTTCCAAACTTGAAACTAGTGGTGTAACACCCTAATACTTAACCCAACACGCCTAGGATGTATTAAGATTAATTATTAGTTATTACTTCCTTTTAAATTCATTTGTAAAATTACTTAGAAGAAAATCAGGTAAATTTTTTTTTGAAACACATAAACTAAAATGCGAGCGCGTACAATCATGAGCAAAGCGTAAAGTAGCATAGGATTAAAGTATACAACTGAAAGCAATAAAGTACACATCCATTCATAGAAACAAAAAACAAATGCCATAATATATTAAATAACATAGTTTGATACATCAACTGAAATATAAAAACATAAAGTCATACCCATATAAGAGTGGGCAGAGCTTGTAGTAAATAAAACATAAAACATAAAGGAATACATAACGCAAGTACAAGGGAGCCCCAAAAGATCAAACCCCAGCTATAGCTACCCCTCCTGATCCTCCTGGTGACACTGATCCTCATCCCTAGAAGGTACATACCCAATGAACTGCATAGCTCCTCGGGTGTATGCAAGCGGAAGGGAAACGGACGTGACCTCCTCGACGTGGGCACATCTCAGGCATCAAGCTAGCCTCCGTTGTGTCACCATATCCTCACTCCTCTCCCAATGTCCATGGAAACCATAAACGGATCCCTCCAGTAGACGTCCGGCGGGGAATCCTCGGACAAGTTGACCTCGTGCGTGCTATGGGCGGACGTCGGGTAGTCTCTGACCACTGAGGATGATGGATGGGCGCAGCGAGTCTCTCATGGGTTCGGGTCCTCTCAAAGATCATGTCGTCGCCATAAGGTGAGGTAGGAGTGAAGCGAAAGCTAGAAACTGGATGCGCGAATGGGCGTCCATGTACGCAAAAATGCGGACAGCACACGACCCTCGAAATGATATGACTGATGCTCAGGTCGAAGTGCACCTCCCAAACCAGCGTATCAACAAAGATCATGAATGACGCCATCGAGATCTGAAGACGTAACGGGAAAAGAAGTAGAGGGGTGAGAATTTTACTAAAGAATCTAGTAAGAATCCTCATACACTAATGTCATCGTTAACGTCCCAGGAACCTTGGGTTTATTATGAAAAAGGTGTAACATGTAAAGGTTCATTATGAGGTTTTATAAAAGCAATTATCCAAGGTCCGTGTCTTTTATGATGAATCTTAATGCATGTATGTCAGCATAGCGAAACATGAATGCATGACAATACTTTATGCAACCAAACCAATAAAACAGCTCATCAATAATTCATCATCATATAAGTGGCATGTACTCCTCATGAAAACCTTTTTCTTTCATAAGCAAGATACTTCACATCTTTCTCGTTTTCTCAAACTTGTGACATCAAGGTATCAAAAATAGTAACTACACCCTAAAACTAGGCTATGAGCTCATACCTCAACTAGTCGTCACTAGTTCTTACTTATCTCTTAATAAGCGTAATATAATCACAATAATCCCGACTCCAGAGTACGGGTAGGGGCCTGAGGATCACCCATCATGGGATTTTTTCCTTCTCCGAAATGTATCACTGGTTAAGCCAGTGACTTTGTCCACTTTGGCAAGCTAATGTCGATGCCCTCACAGTTTTACCTTCTCCTCACTTAGCAGGAGAAGTACGTCTCATCTACAAACGCATCAACTGGTTAAGCCAATGACATTGTCTGCTTTGGTATGGCTCCATGACCATAGCCTCCGCGGGTTTACTTTCTCCTCACGTAGGAGAAATGTGTCTAGCATGTCACATTTAGAAGTCTTTCTTTCAAAAACCTTTTTAAGTCTCTCAAATTTGACAAAAATTCGACAGCAACGGCTATACACCGAATTTCCTCAAATTTTAGTCATGCCACATAACTCATATAACACATGCTATCTCATTCATTGTCTAAGTCAATCAAATCTTTAAAAGCCATATAAACATGTTCATTCATTTCATCATCATCTCATATCCATATGCATCTTAATCATGGCATCCGTATTATCACATCAATTACGTCATAAGTTCACACAATCTTATGCACAAAACATTAATACTTCGGTATAACAATAAATACACTCGTTCACTCGGTTACTTACTCATGTCATATCTCCTATCTTGCAATGTCTTATGCTCTAATTTTTACGGGTCTTAATCTTGTGTTCTGATTGCCTTGGATACACCTAAAGGATTACTACTTGTAATTCTCTCTAATTTTTATGCTTTCTAACTCTTCCAAACGGTGTTGCATTAATTAAGCAGGTGACTATAATTCGATTATGGGGTTCTAGATTCTACGTCTTGACTTTTTAAAGTTCTCTTCGCCTAAGGCTCTACATTCAATACCTAAACCAATTATTAGGGATTCTTACACATATCCACTAATCATAAACCATTTTCCTTAAAGTTCAATTATGCTGAAATAGAATTTAGAATTCTTGTGTCTAAGTGTTATAGAATTCTCATTTTAAGTCCTTTCTAGTTACTTGTTCTTTTCTAACTCCAAAATCGGTCCTTGCTTAATTCAACATAATTCTACACATTTTAACTCCATAAAACAGAATTAATACAGTGGCCAAAGGAACAAGAGACCTAAAAAGGCATATCACACATAATCACAAAAATTCATGTTGTAAGTGCATATAAGTTGCTAGTTTTCTCTTGGGACAATATCAGGAACAAAAGGTGTCTGGTAATCAATTACATGGGCCTGGTAATCAATACCAAGAACCTAAATTTTGTTTTGGGTTAGAAGAACAACCAAGTAATCGATTACATAGGATGGTAATCGATTACTCAGGCTAAACTTTAAAAATGAAGACATGGGTAATCGATTACATAAACAGGTAATGATTACATGAGTTAAAGACCTTTGGGCATGAAGACAGGGCTTAATTGATTACATTATTGATAATCAATTACCAAAACCTAAAATCCAAAACAACCACTCTGGCAATCAATTACAGAACCTCAGAATTTGAGAAAACATGATTTTTGACACATTCCAAGCTATTTAAACACCTTGAGACCTCATAACACATCTTCTAACATTTTCTTGAAAACATCCTCATATTTTTACCAAATCAAAACCATCATTGTATTATAACTAAAACACATCCACTTGTCATGGTTAAAGTTTCCATTTGAAGATTAGGACAAGTCTTTGAGCTTTAGAGTATTTAGGTGATGACATAATCATAAACATGCTATGCACTTTATTTTACTCTTCATTATAAAGTAAAGTGAGAGCATAAAATAAATATGAGATGCAACCTCATTATTATCTTTAAAGATTAAGTGATGACTTGAAATGTAAACATGAAATGCAAGCTTGGAAATTTAAACATGATAATGCAAGTTCATTTATTTATTCTTGAGAGCTTAGTGATGGCATCAAAATAGAACATGATATGCAAGGCATAAACTTAAACATGAATGCAACTTATTTTATCTTAACTAGAGCTCTTGCAAGACTTTAAAGGAACATTATAGCCTTAACCCAAGATGTATCTTATCCATATAAGATAAGCTTTAGAGTTCTTAACACCAATTCTTCAAAGAAGTCTTTGGTTTGAACTTTATCATCAAGCTCAAGAAAGTTGACTAAGGAAGAAACATAAATACTTATCAAAGCAAATATGAAAGGAACTACACATATTCTTCATTTTATTGCTCTTAGGCTTCAATCTAGAGTAAACTCTTAGCGGCTGACTAACTTTAAGGTTGGCAAGGGTAAGCTTAGAGCTCTTTGAAAACATATGATTAATTTTCTTAACAAAAATTTTAGTGATCTACTTAACATTTTTATCAAACTTTGTACAAAGAAAGGAAAAGGAAAATCGAAATCTTGAGCAAGGAAAAGGAAAGAAACCGGAAATATATATGGTCCAAGACCAAGTTTCCAAGCTTTAGGGTTTCTCACATAGCATCACAAGACCATTATCTTGAAACCTCATCATCAAGCCAAAGTTTTTCTCAACAAAGGGCCCTAAGGCCAAAATGAAAGAGGAAGAAGAGGAGTTTTGAAAACCAAGAGAAAACTAGAACTTTTCTTTAAAGAAAGCAAACAAAACTTGAAAATAGACCCCTACCTAATGAAGTCTTGAATGAGATAAAAGAAAGCTTGTGTTCTTGATGAAATGAGAAGACAAAATCTTCTCTTGGATGGTGAGGATGATTCGGCCAAGAGGAGATCTCAAGGAAGATGATTTATCCTTGAAAGAGTAAGCTTAGAAATAGAAAGGTTTGGTGTTTGAGAGGTGGTTTGAGGTTGTTTGTGGTGGTTTGTGGTGGTGGAAAGGTTTCTTTGATAGTGGAGGAAGAAAAACAAGATGAAGAGAATTTGAGAGGAAAAAAAGAAAATTGCAAGAAACCTTAACTTGGCAAATGATCTAAAGTGTAACCAAGTTCTCTAAGGCTTGGTATTTATAGAAAAATGAAACAATGGAGGCTGCCATGGGGGGAGGAGGCCGACAGGAAAGAGGGGAAGGAAGGAAGAAAATATCTTCAAAAGCTTGTCATTCCAAGGCATGGTTGGAGGTATGGCTAGGTATGGGCAAGGCATAGCTCAAAGCATGGTCTTTAAGTATAATCTCAACAACATATGATGGAGTGAGGGGAGGGAATTGGCTATTTCCAGCCCAATGAGGAGGAATTACATCATCTTGGTTGTGGTTTTGATGATGTGTTTAGGTGTATCTTTGACTAAGGTTTTGATTAGGAGTTTGTAAGAAAGTGTTTAAGTGAGTCAATGGTTAATTAAGGTTGTCAAGACTTGATTTAGGGGTGGTCTTGCTATATTAACAAATTAAAACTCTTTTCAACTCAAATTAAGTCATAGACAAAGTTCCTTGATTTAAGGAATTGGAGAGAGAATTACTATTCAAGATTCCATGACTAGGAAATCTTGAATCAAAGAATGTGATTAGAGTTTAACTAAGCAATCTTAGGTTCTAATTAACCTTAATAAATTATTTTGACTCTAGATTAATTATCGAAATAAATTAATCTTTGATTAGAGCCTAATATTGCTTAGGTTTGGTTAATTACATCATTAGGCTCACTGGACATATTCTAGGGGCAAAATGGTAATTTTGCACTAAAATGCTCGGACCTCCAGACTTGACTAACCATCAAAACCACTCAAAAACATCATTCCAAACTTTCCGAAAGTTTCGGGCTCAAACGGCACCTTTACTCGTAAAAGCAGGGTATTTTGGTCATTTTGAGCCAAAAGTTCGAAAACGAGATTTTCACCTTGGATATCAAACATTGCCATTATAATCCCCTTCAAACATTGAATGACCCATTCAGGATGTCAATTGGCTACCTTCGAATTCTGGAAAAATGATCTTAGGGGCATTTTGGTCATTTGTACTCAAAGAAAAATTGAGGCGTTACAAGTGGTATCTCAATCTCAAATCAATCTTGGAGAATATGCGCTCCCTCAATTTATCCATGAGATCACCACTCGAAAAGAGGATACTTGTTCTTGATTGTCACCTTATCTAGTTGTCTGTAATCAACATATAGCCTTATACCTTCATCTTTCTCTTTCACCAAGAACACAGAAGCTCCCCCATGGTGAGGCATTTGACCAGATAAAATGTTTCTTAGTAGCTCCTCAATCTATTTCTTCAATTATGCTAATTCCAAAGGAGACATCCTGGAAGGAGCTATTAGGATTGGACTTCTTATACCAATACAATGGAGAACTTTTTTTTCCTTTGTGAGGGAAATCTGGTATATCTTTCAAAATACATCAGGATATTTTGGACTACTAGTATCTATTCTAATTCTTGTTGACCTCCTATCACACTAGCCAACAACAAAATGCATCCTTGACTACTAGCCTTTTCACATCCTACTTCTTAAATGAGTTCCTTCTGATAGTGCAGCATTTTGCATTCATGGCAAAACACATCCCTATTGTTGTGACCTAGATAGAGGTGGCATATCTCTAGTTGGACATTTGCTAATCTTGTGACCTGGCTTCTTGCATTGATAATAAACATATTGTCTAACTAAACATGGTTTATCACTATGATTCTTTCCATATTCTAGGCATTCCTTGTCATCAATTGGTTTTTGATTCCTGTCTTTTTCCATTCCCATAAGGAAAGTTCCTTTTATGGTGGTAGGCAGGCTTGAACTTTATGCCATGTGGTGCTATCCTTTTTCAAGCCATTGATAGCTTCTAGTTGTACTCTTCTACTGAGCACTCTTATTCACCAAATGCGGTAAAATCCCTAATTTCCACTAGTCCCACCATTGTCAAATGGTCAACCCCAAGGCTTTTCGTATACTTAACATATTTCCAACTCTTCATTAGAATTACTTTGATAAGTTATGGAAAACTCATCAAACTTTGCGGTGTGTTCTAACATTTCATGTTCCCTTGTTGGTTTTAGGAATTTCCAATTCCTTAGCATTTAGAAGAAGGAAATACTCCTCATAGAAAACATCCTTGACCAAAATCCTAAGTCATTTCAATATTCGCCTCTTCAACTAGTGTTCTAGTACCTATCCACCAGTAATTAGCATCCGATGGAACTCCTAGGCAATATAACACGCTTTCTATGAATCCGATCACTTTGATACTTCAAAGATTTTTCTCCGTTACTTAATCCATCTTTTCACCTTATTTGGGTTTAGGTTCCTCAATTTTGGGTGGTTTTTACTCCTTGGAATGCTACAAACAATTAGCCTTTTTGGTATCTTTGATGAGCTTACCTCCCAATAGTGCATATCACTTAGTTTGCATCCATAGCTTGCTCTCGATTGCTTAGGTCATATTCCAAAAATCACACAAAATGTTTGCAACTTCCTCTTCAGGCACCCTATCATTGTTATTGTTATTCCTATTATGCCTACCCGAAGTCATTAGTCTCCTATCACCCCAAGCAAAAAGCATTGAGTTGATTAGGCTCAATACAATGCTAAGCATCATAGTTACTAACTACTTCAAAAGTAAGCAGTCATGCATAAAAAGTTGTACTTCCTATCTCAGCTAATAATCTCTTCCTGCATGACACTAAAATTTCAGAGTATGCTTTAGAAGCAAGTTAGACCATCCCCAGGCTCTAACAGGATAATTGACTCTATATTATAAATGTAACACCCTTCTTACCATAAAGCTATACTTAAGTCATAACCTTATAATGAGTAATTATTACTTGTTAACTTTACTTGATCTTGGAGTTGTATATATAATATTAAATATGAGTCTGCTTTTGTGACAAACATAAAACGCTTTCTCCCTAAGTCACTAAATTTGAACATAATTACTATGTCAAAAATACATAATTGTATTACAAATGACAGATCAACAATATATATAACTTATCAAACTCTTACCCTGGTTAACATAGGAACCCTCTAGTCTAGGTAGGGTACTCTCAAAATTCATTAAAAGAAATAAAACAAGACTGACTAATTTCTCTTGAAAATCAATTCATCAAAAGGTCTAGACGTTATACCAAAAACTAGCTAAGGATCTCCACAAAATAATCACAATCATCGCAATCTATGTAAACATTATGATAACTCCAGGAATGAGAATCCAAGAATCCCTGGTAGGAAAAATACTAGTCTACTACATAGTGATATCTTACATAGTATTTAAAATAATTAATATATCATCGATTTCTTGTAAAAATAATTAGCTTTGCCTATTCCTTTTCTTATTTAACAAAGTATTATGAGTACACTTATGTTTGAGAATAAAATCATAGAATTAAATAAATAATCAATCAGTTTTTGGTTATCTGTATAACAATTCGTTTGTTTGCTTTGTTATTTATTTGACATAATCTTATTAGTAAATTTAGGCTTGATAATAGAACTCATAGGATTCCTAATATACTTCTCATCTAATGTATTGCCAATGATGTAACATAGTCGTGTTACAACCTTATATAGTTCAAACGATATAGTACGTCCGTTTCAACTTTATATAGATCACATCATAATAGCATGCTATTCTCAATACATCACTTTCCTCATAACGATGTAACACCGTCGTGTTACAACCTTATATAGTTCAATCTCGTAGTACGTCTACTACAACCCCTTTGAATCCATGAGTTTACAATTAAGCAATTAATATTACATAAAGCTTATTTCTTAAGTTTTCTCTTTTCATAAGGATCTTTAATATTTGTTTAAGAAACCTAATGATTCTCAAGTAAAATATCTTCTTAATAGTTCTATATCTCATACTCTTGCTTTAAGATGTCCTTGAAATCTCCTTAACTCTTATGAGATTTACTCTGTTAAGACTTCTAATTCCTGTGAGACTTTTCTCTGAAAATCTCCTAAATTTCTTATGAGATATCCTCTTCATAATCTTCTGAATTCTTATGAGATTTTCGTCAAAATCTCGTGAAGTCTTATGAGATATTTTGTTCAAAAATCTCTTAGAGTCTTATGAGATATTTCTATTTAAATTCTCTCTTAAATTTTTATGAGATTTATCGATAAAATCTACTAAACATTTTATGAGATTTTGTTGGAAGAAAACAACTAAACTGTTACAAGATTTTCCATAAAATCTGTAAGCTGTTATGAGATTTCTCTGAAAGAACATAGCTAAAATTTTTATGCGATTTTTCTATAAAATCTACTAATCTTTTGAGATTTCTTCACTGCAAAAACTTATATGACTTCTTACCATATAATTCTCAAACTCTCAGGAAATTAAACCAAGTGTCTTACTTAGATTACAAAGCTTTTCTTCTATAGATCAAAATCTCATCCTTGTTCATGAAACTTTATCATATTTCAAAAATAACAATCTTTAAGATTCCACAAAACTATTTTTAACTATATGTTGGTAAAAATTTCCAAATACCTCAATCTTTTTAAAAACCAAAACTCTCTCCATTTACTTAGTAAATCTCTTACACCAATTCAAACAATCCAAAAGACTTTTATCTATTGCATTCTTTTTCATCTTCAAGCTCAACATGTGCATATCAAAGATAAATTTTAGATTTGACAAACATAATTTCAAACATATCTCAAGAGTTTATGTTAGCAAAAAGCTAAACAATTACAAGGCAATAGACATAGAATCTTTCCTACCTTTTTTCCAAGCCTTTTTATTAGAACTTTCTCTTGCTTTTCCTCCTTAACTAAAGCTTTAAAACCATGTTTCAGCCTTTCTATAAGCTGCGTTAGACATCTTTGAAGAGGAAAAAGAATGTTTTGTCTTGAGTTTGATGTAGAAGAACTGTTATTGAACTAGTTTAATGATCAATCTAGGTGTATCCTTCAAGAACTTGGTGGTTTCATAGAGTTTGAAGAAGAAAACTTGAAGGAGGTGGAGGAAGGAATAAGAAAACATGAAGCTATGTGCAGAGAAGGCAAAAATGGAATTTCTTTTTTGTTTATATAATTATGACTTACTTGGAGAGTAAGTAGTCATAAAGAGGAAATTATCATTATTTTCCGATCAAATTACCTTCTA
Organism: Dalbergia oliveri; assembly: GCA_030441495.1. Lineage (NCBI taxonomy): Eukaryota > Viridiplantae > Streptophyta > Magnoliopsida > Fabales > Fabaceae > Dalbergia > Dalbergia oliveri. Next base: position 16,449,412 of record JAMLFY010000016.1, read on the forward strand.
ACAATATTGAAAACATCTATATTTATTTGATTGTCCTAGATAAAAATTATGAGATATGATAATATCCATTATTTATTCAGAATTAAGTGTTTAGATATTGGTTATTACCATTTTGGATATCCAATTATTACCATTTTTGTACTCGATTGACATAAAAGAAACTTTTTCAGGTTAAAAATATTTATTTACTCTTGTCCTTATTTTATCTATGTCATTACACCAATTATAAGGTCTCAGTCTAAATCCGATTAAAATATTATTATATTAATTTTTAATAATATTAAATTAATTTTCATTTTTTTTAATAAACTTCTCATATTATTGTGATCATAAATCTGTCTATTGAAATTTTCAAAATCCCTATAGATTATTCACAGTTAATATTTTATCATAGACAATACTAAAATACTCGTTCCAAGTATGGTTTTGAGTACAAGAGCCTTGGATCAATTGCAAAATGTCAAAAATAAGGTTAGAAACTCTCTAGAAGAAGCCTGATGGAAAAAGGAAGAAAAAACGTGGAAGTTCACTCTTGGGTGAGTGCTACAATGCTTGTAGAGCAACAACCATCAATTTTTGGACTCAACATTTTGTTGAGCATTGACGGTGGTGGTCGATAGTGGGATTGCAAGTTCATTGATATGTTTTTGGACCTCACTTTGGCCTATTTTTAGAGAGCAATATATATAGGAATGTTACAGATTACCGAAGCTTTTGACTCACTTTTAGGTTACCACTTTTAGTTGCTATTATCTCTCCCTACATCTCTCTCCTTCTTTCTTCTCTCTTTAGTGATTCCATTATTGAAAGTGCTTTGTCGTGGAGATTATGGCAAGGATTATTGCTATTATTTTCAGGTTCTCTTTTATCTTCATTGTTGTAATCCTCCAGAAATAGAGGAGTAGATTTCTTTACTAGTGTAAGGTTTTCAAATGGATTGAGATGATGTTTGAGACCTTTTTTTATATTAAATGCATTCGTTTTCTTAATGTTTTGCAGTTTTATTCCTTTAATTATTGTGCTAATTGCTATAATCTTTATTGGATAACTAAATTGCCAATCGTCATTTAGGAAACCCTTTGGGCATAAATTGAAGATCTATTGGTTTTTATTTGAGGGAGAACATTAGAATTAACTTTTCAATTGGTAGTTAGGCTGGAGCAATTGACTCATTAAATTGATGTGATTTCTAAATAAATTGAGATATCATTTATTAGTTATTTGCATTGATCAAATTCTAGAGGTTGATTGATCATTGGTAGAATTGCTAATAATTTATTACTAATAGCCACCAATGGGTTTAATATTTGGTTAATGATAATTAATTTTCAATCCTACGAATACCTTGCACTAGTGTCTTCTTCATTGTTGCTATTAGCTTTTAATTTTAATTGCTATAATTTCATTCTTCAAAACCCCTAAATTCCCAACTAAGTATTGAAGCCTCCTTGAGAGGCGACCTAGGTTGTGCCCTTTACTACAATTTTGGTGCAACTTAGCACTTTATAAATTTTAATTTGTTTGTGAGTCGTGACAGCTCATAAGGTATTCTTTCTTGTGAGAAAAAAAATTTGGATGAGGTTGCATTACTTCTTTTCTTAGATATCATTTTCATATTTCAACCCTATTTTCAGAATATAGCTTAACTCATTTAAAATCACTTTAACTAACAGGGCATTTGGAAACCCTTGGAATTCAATTTCATCAAGGAATTGAATTGAATTCTATGTTTTGAAGCAATTTAAGTGAAGGAATTGAATTCTCATGGGAATTGAAATCATCGAAAACTAAGGAATTGAAATCATACCCAAGGGGTGTGATTTGGTGTGGAAATTGAATTCCAACAAATGAAAATACCAAAATAACCTTAATTGAATATAATGTTTTGTTCCTAACCTATTAGTAAAGGATAAAATAGTAAAAATAATTAAATTGTTTTATTTTTAGACCCATTCCAAATCAAGGAATTGAATTCAATTCTTTAATTTACTGGTTCATTCCAAACATAAGAATTCAATTCAATTCCTGATGGAATTCAATTCAATTCTATCTCATTAAAGGTTTCCAAAGCCCAAGTAAAGGAATTTCTTTTCCTCTTAAGTTTTTGACAAATCTATATATGATTTGTATTAGTTTAGCTTCATAAGTTAAATCATCTCTTACTTGCATTGTCTCATATTCTATGATATGTATGAGATACATGGAAAATATAATGAAGAATTTAAATTTTGGGTGGAAGTGCAATTTTATATGCATCAGGTTTTACTCTTGTAAGGTTTTAGATGGGTCGATGAATTTATGACTTAACTATTTGGATTTGAGGGCTTTGCCAACTATAGTAGTAAGAGTCACTCTAAGGAAGATATTGTCTCCTTCTTTGAATATCAAAGGTCTCCTTCTTTTATTAGCATAACTCTTCCTATATGTTTTGAGCATGAGTAACTTTTTCTTAATGAACCTTATTTTCTCTATGATTTGTTGCACTATGTCACACCCCAGTAAACTCTTTTCTTCCACTTCAAACTAGCACAAGTGTGATTTGCATTTTCTACCATATAGAGCTTCAAATGGTGTCACGCGTATGTTTGAATGATAATATTGTTGTAGGCAAATTCTATCAATGGTAAATAAGTATCCCAGCTTTCTTGCTACTCTAGCATACATGCTCCAAGTATGTCCTCCAACATTTGGATAGTTCACTCTATCTTACCATTTGTTTGAGGGTAGTAACTTGTACTAAAGTGCAGTTTAGTACCTAAGGCATCTTGTATGGCTACTTGAAACTTTAAGGTAAATTTAGGATCCTGTCTAGATTATGCTTGTGGTACTCCATGTAACCTTATAATTTCCTGGATGTAGCTCTAACCTAACTTGTATGAAGGCAAGCTAATCCTTATTGACAAGATATGGGTAGACTTAGTCAATTTATCAATCACCTATGTAGCATAATAACTTGAGGAAGTTCTTGGTAATCCTACAACAAAGATATGCTATCCTATTTCCACTCAAGGATGTCCAAAGGTTGTAATAACCCATAGGTTTTTGGTACTTTATCTTAACATTTTGACAAGTGAATGGAGGTTTTCACCTACCTCGTTAAATTAGAAATTATTTTAATGCTAAGTTGCACAAAGAAATATAGTAAAAGGAACAACCTAGGTTGTCATTCAAGAGGTTTTATCATTTAGTTGGGAGAAATTTAGGGTTTTGAGAATGAATTTAAAACAGTGAAAAGTAATTGAGAGTGAACAATAATTAAAATGACACTAGTGCAATGTATTCCTAGGATTGAAACTAGTTATCATTGACCAAATATTAAATACATCAATGGCTATTAGTAATAAATTACTAGCAATTCTACTAGTGATCGATGGACCTCTAGAATTTGACCAATGTAAATAATCAATAAATGAGATATCAATTTATTTAGAAATCACATTGATTTAAAGAACTAATTGCTATAGCCTAACCGCCAATCAAAAAGTTAATTCTAATGTTTTCCTTCAAACATAAACCAATTAATCAATCAATTTATACCTAAAGGGTTTCCATAAACAACAATCGCTAATTTAGTTATTCCAATAAAATTTATAGCAATCACCACAATAATTATAAGAATAGAGACTAGAGAATATTAAGAAAATTAACGCAGTGAATATAAAAAGAGGTCTTAAATATCGTCTCAATCCATCTAAAATCCTTACACTAGTAAGAAGATCTACTCATCTATTCCTAGAGGGTTACAGTGAAAATAGAAGAGAACCTGAAAATAATAGCAATAATCTTCGCTAAAATCTTTAAGGCAAATCACCTTCACTAATGGAATCCCTAAAAGAGAGAAGAATAGAGAAGAAAAGAATGTAGAGAGAGAATATGGAAAGAGAGAAGAGAGAGAGAGAGAGAGAGTCCTAAAACTGGAGGTTAGAAGTTGAGTAAAAAGCTAAGGTAAAATTATGTGTCAATTCTTTATATACCTCTAAGATAGCTAAAGTGGGGCCAAAACAGATAAGTTATCTATATTCCCATTATCATACTAGCGTTGCGCTCTCCGAGAGAGTGGCCAAAAAATTCAGGGTTGTGGCTCTATTGAGTGTTTCAGGCACAAAAGCGTTAGCACAAATAAGCACTGCAACGCTCACTTGAGAGTAAGCTTTCGCAATTATGCTCCTTTTTAGCTCCAAGCTACTTCGAGAGCTCCTAGTCTTGTTCTTGACATTTTGCACTTGATCCAAAGCTCCTGTGCACATAACCATACTAAAAAAGACAAGTTAAATGCAATAGGGTGTAATTACAAATTATCCCCAAAATCAATGCAATAGTCAATCATTCTATCAAAATACACAATCAGGACTAAATCAAAATCCTAAGTATTGATATCAATAACTCAGTGAAACTTATGGAAAAAGCTAAGGTTTGGTAGCAAGATAAGTAGTATAAATACCCCTTATTAACAAGATACCTAGTTACAAAAGTAGTTATGTCTCTTTTCATTCCATTCCACCAAAACAATTTCTTAAGGTCCTAGTGCATTTTTATTATTCAGGGTGCATGGTGAGCTTACTACAATGTGCCTCGGACAAAATTTTATTTCTTTATCTTCATTATATTAGGCATACATAACCTTCCCTCATACATTCCAGCTCCTTTCTCATCAAATTGGAAATGCTCAAGTTGCTGTACTTGAATCTTGCTCTCAAGGGACTTTAGAAACTCATCACCGTCTTGGGAACTTCTTACTAGGTCTTTTAAATTATATTTTATTCTAAGTTCACTAGCATACAAGTAATTGCATTGAAAGGACACTAAAATTTTCACATCCATAAATTCCTCCAACAACTTATGCTCCTATACTATCATTAGCCACTACATTAGCCTTACAAGTACGATATTTCAATTCAAAATCATAATCCTTTAGGCTGCGCTTCAAGACTTTCTTAGGACGGTGGAAGAGAGATAATAGAGATAAATATATGAAAAAGATGTCTCCGTATATTGTTTGGAAACATGGAGACAAGATAAAAAGTACGTGATAATGACATTATTTACCTTTGTTAGACCATTGCCACCGGCGGACCACCACCGTCAAACCACCCATGATAGTAAGGACAAAGATGAAAATATTAAATATATATAAGGATATTATTGGAAAAAAACAAATTTCTATTTTCATATCCTGCCCACTATCCCTCCATTTTGGAGGTAAAGAAATTTTCTATATCTTGTATCCAAGGATAAATTTTTTTTTTGTATTTTGTACTTGCCTTCACAACCAAATAGTTTTGTGTCTTTAGTTTCTCCAAATTTTCTATCTTGGGATAGAAACCAAATTCTATGTTAAAAATTACATCCATCTCCTTTGTCTAATTTAATTCCTTTGATCAAAAAGATATTTCAAACTCTTATGGTCATCATATACCTTAAACTTCACCCCATACAAATAACGTCTCCAAATACTATGACAACTAACTCTAGGTTATGGGTTCTCTTCATAAGACCTAAGTTGCCTAGAGGCATAAGTCACAACTCACCCCTTTTGCATCAGAACACAACTCAGTCCCTTCTTGGAAGCATCACAACACACTACAAAATTTTTTTGTGTATCAAGTACTATTAACAAGGTAAGGGTTTGACGCATATTATATCTGTGCTACTTATCCTCGCAGTTATCACAATGTATGATATAACCTTTTCATGGTTCAATATGTATTTTATATGCATGTAAATTACTATTTATTACTGTTTAATTACTATATTTTATTTGTGCGTATAATATGATTATTTCATTCCACTATTTTATTGCGACAGACTATCTATGTTTAAACTTTGTGACATTGCAAAAAAGTGGTTCATATTTTTTTAAAATAGGCCCATATTTAATATCACATATATACTCGGTATCTAAAATCAAGCAAATTAACAAGTAATAACTACTTATTATAAGATTATGACTTAAGTATAGGTTTAGAGTAGGAACGGTGTTACACTAAAGCATCCATCAACATCAGTTCACAATTCCATAATTCAAGTCATAAGCATAGTATTCAACAGATAATACACTTTAGCACATCTTCTAGCAACTAGTAACCACATATGTGATGCGAGCTATCATGACTCAAACAAATTAAAATTTATAAAGTGCTAAGTTGCACCAAAAATGTAGTAAAATGCACAACGTATGTCATCTCTCAAGGAGGCTTCAATACTTAGTTAGGAAGATTTGGGGGTTTTGAGAATTAAAGCAATTAATTTAAATTGAAAGATAATAGCAACAATAGAAAAGGCACTAGTGCAAGGTATTCCTAGGATTGGAAATTAATTATCATTGACCAAATATTAAACTCATGGCTATTGGTAATAAATTACCATCAATTCTAATAGTGATCAATCGACCTATAGAATTTGATCAATGCAACGCTAATAAATCACAATCGTCAATTTATTTTGAAATCACATCAATTTAATAAGCCAATTGTTATAGCCTAACCACTAATCGGAAAGTTAATTCTAATATTTTCCCTCAAACATAAACCAATAGGTCTATCAATTTATGCCCAAAAGGTTTCCCCAAATGACGATCGCCAATTTAGTTATCCCCATAAAGATTTTAGTAATCACCACAATAATTAAAGGAATAGAAACTCAGAACATTAAGAAAACCAATGCATTTAATATAAACAAAGGGTTTTAAACATCATTCCAATCCATCCAAAACCCTTACACTAGTAAAGAAATCTACTCCTCCATCTCTGAGGATTACAACAATGAAGATAAGAGAGAACCTAAAAATAATAGCCACAATTGTTGCCACAATCTCCAAGATAAACCACCTTCACCAATGGAACCCTTAGAAAGAGAGAGAGGGAAGAAAAGAGAGATACAAAGAGAGAATAATAGCAATTAAAGTGGTAATCTAAAAATCAAAAGCCAGGGTAAAAGTCTCTAACAATCCCTTAAATACTACTTTCTAAAATTAGGCCAAAGTGGGCCCAAAAACTGATTTAAATGTTCTCATCATGCAGGAGCGCTGAAGTACTAAATGAGACAGTGCTCACCGTGAGCTATGCTTGATAAAAACCATTTTTGACGCCGCAAGATAGAACTGATGTCTTCACTTATTTGGTCATTTTGGCCCCTTAAACATCTGAATTTATCCTCGGCACTAAAAATAAAGATTCTAGCCTGTTGAATAAGCTTTCCAAATTGCCAAAATCACCTCAATTAGACATCTCTAGCTCAGAATGTAGAAAATACTAACTAAAGGTTAAGTTGGACAACATTAGGATATCAACAACCTTGTTTTTGACATTTTGCACTTGATCCAAAGCTCCTGTGCACAAAACCATACTCAAAGACACAAGTCAAACGCAACATGGTGTAATTACAAATTATTCCAAAATCGTGCAAAAGCTAATAGTTCTATTAAATTCTCACAATGAGGAATAAGTCAAAATCCTAATTAATTGCACTTGATAATGTAACACCCTAATATTTAACCTAACACGCCTAGGACGTATCAAGATTAATTATTAGTGATTACTTCCTTTTTAAACTCATTTGTGAAATTACTTAGCGGAAAATACAGGTAAATTTTTTTGAAATACATATGCATAAAACAAAGTGTGAGCCTTCGTGTACCATATAAAAGAAACGTAAAGCGGAAGAACAAATAAATTGTTCAAAGCAAATGCAATAAGGAACACCTCAATCATAAAAACATCCATCATAATATTAATTATAATAGTTTGGTACATCATCTCAAGCATAAAGGAAAACATAAAGTCATACCCATATAAGTGGGCAGAGCTTGCAGTCCAGAAATATAAAATACAGAAACATAAATGGCGGATACAGGAAAGTCCCAAAAGATACATTCCTAAACTAAGACTACCCCTCCCTCGGACTATGGATGACGCTCTCCTCGTCCCTTGATGGCACATACCCAATGAACTAGGCAAGCTCCTCGGGTGCATGTAGACGGAAGGTGGACGAACATGACCTCCACAACATGGGCGGATCTCGGGCATCATGCTAGCCTCGGCTACGTGATTGTATCCTTGCTACCCCTCCCAATATCCATGGGAACCGTGAGGCAGACCCTCCGAGAAGGATGAGAAGGGGATCTTCCAACGGATCTCCGAATGCCTGGCGAGGAACGTACTCGGGAGCGCGCACCTCTGAAGACGATGGTCGGCACCGCAGTTGCTCGTCGCGGGTCGCATCCTCTCAAAAATCAAATCGTTCCATAGGAGAAGTCTGGGTAAAGCGGAAGCTGGAACAGGTGTGCAAATGGACGACCCATGTATACAAAAACGCATACAGCACAACGATCCTCGAAGTGGTATGACTGGTGATCCGGATCGTAGTGCAGCTCCCACACGAGCGCATCAACAAAAATCACAAACGACGTCATCGCTGAAGACGTAATGGAAAGAAGACAGAGAAAGAGGGTGAGAATCTTGCTAAAGAATCTCAGATAGAAGACCTCTATCCTAGTGTCATCATTTACGTCCCAGGAACCTTGAGTTTATTATGAAAAAGGTTAGACATGCAAAGGTTCATTATGAGGTTTTCAAAGATAATTATCCAAGGTCTGTGTCTTTTATGATGAATCTTAATGCATGTATGCAACATAGCAGAACATGAATGCATGGCAATATTTTAGGCAAACTAAATAATAATCAATCATCATATAGGTGGCATGTAACTTTTCTTAAATCATCGTTCCTTCTTCTCAAACTTGTGACATTAAGCATCATAATAGTAACCGTACCCCTAAAACTAGGCTATGAGCTCATACCTTAAGTAGTCGTCACTAGTTCTTACTTATCCTCTTGATAAGCGAATCATAAACATAATCATAATCATCATAATCCTGACTCCTGAGTACGGGGTAGGGGGCCTGAGAATCACCCATCATGGGACTTTTTCCTTCTTCGAAACGCATCGACTCATTAAGACAGCGACTTTGTCCGCTTTGCAGGCTAATGTCGATACCCTCACAGTTTTACCTTTTCTTCACCGTGGAGGAAGTACCTCTTGGTATGTCACATTAAACATCTTATTTTTCAAAACTTTCTTAAGTCCCTCAAGTTTGACGGAAATTCGGTAGCATAACGATTGCACCCGAATTTCTTCAAATTGAGTCATGCCACATAACTCACATAATGCATATTGTCTCATAAATTCCTCAATCAAATAAACCTTTCAATCATAAAAACATACTTTCTTTGATTCATCTATATCACATGGTCTCATGCATTATGCCCACAACATACCAAAATCATCATCACAACACAACATGAATGCTCATGTTATCAAACTCATGACATTAACACATTCACACAAAACACAAGCACACTTGCTCGGTCTCATTCTCACATCACACTTCCTGTCTCAAATTGTTTTATGCTCTTGCCCTTACGGGTCTTAAACTTATGTTCTAATTATTCTATACCCATATTACATCCTTATTACACCCAAGAGATCATCACTTATAATTCTCATTAAGATTTAGGCTTACTAAAAATTCCAAACAGCATTATGCATTTTGGGTAGAAAAATTATCATATGATTACGGGGTTCTAGAATTTCCGTTTTAGACCCTTTCTAAGATCCGTCTTCGCCTATGGCTTTATAATTAACTCCTAAAACAATTATGAGGGATTCCTACACATATCCACTAATTATAAACCATTTTCCTTAAGTCCAATTATGCTGGAGCAGAATTACAAGTTTGTGCATTCTAAGTGTTCTAGAATTTACATTTTAAGTTCTTTTTAGTTACTTGTTCTTTCTAAACTTCCCTAAATCGTTCCTTGCTTCACTCAAACATAATTTTACACATTTTAACACCTTAGAACAGAATTCATACAGTAGCCAAACATCAAGGGTAGAACCGAAAACATAAGTTTCATAGAATCACATAATCACTTGATTTAAATGCATATAAGTTGCTAGTTTCTCTTGGAAGCATTTTAGGAACTCAAAACTTTTTTAGAAACCAATTAATCTCATTGAAATCATATAAATATGTGCTAGGTCAGTAGCTAATTTATTTAGCTCAAGGAATGGATTTAAAACATAAAACTTTGTTCATAAAGTTCCTTAAGTACATCTAAGCTTAGAAAAATTCCAAGACTTAGACTATGGGCACTTATGATTAGATGAACTCATCCAAGTCCATCATCATCACCACAAGGCCGAAATGGCATCCTTGAAATGCCTCCATTTTCTAAAACTTTATGCTAGATACTTGGGCAAGTCTTTGAGCTCTAGTAGGTTTAAGTGATGGCATAAACTTAAACATGATATGCACTCATTTTATTCTTCATTAGAAAGTAAAGTGAGAGCATAAAATAAATATGAGGTGCAACCTTAATTTTTATCTTTAAAGATTAAGTGATGACTTGAAATATAAACATGAAATGCAAGCTTGAAATTTAAACATGATAATGCAAGTCCAATTTATTATTCTTGAGAAATTAGTTATGGCATCAAAATAAACATGCTATGCAAGGCATAAATATAAACATGTGTGCAACTCATTTTATCTTAACTAAGCTCTTTCAAGACTTTAAAGGAACATTACCACCTTAACCCATTATGCATCTTAACAACATAAAGTGAGCTTTAGAGTTCTTGGCACCAAGACTTCAAGGAAGCCTTTGATTTTGAACTTCATCATCAAGCTCAAGAAAATAGACACAAAGCTCAACACTTTGTCTAAACAAAATACAAAGAACTAAGTCATATTCTTTATTTTATTGCTTATGGGCTTCAATCTAGAGTAAATTCTTAGAACGGCCGACCAACTTTAAGGTTGGCAAGGGTAAGCTTAGAGCTCTTTGAAAACATAGGATTAATTTTCTTTAACAAAACTTTTGTGATCTACTTAACAATTTTAGCAAACTTTGTTCAAACAAAGGAAAAGGAAACCAAAATCATTCAAGGAAAAGGAAAGAAAAAAAACCTTGGAGGAAGAAAAGAAAGGAAATCCGAAAGCATGAGCAAGAAAAAGAAAGAAAAACACAAGCATGTATGGTCCAAGACCAAGTTGTTTCAAGCTTTAAAGGTTTCTCACAAGACATCAACAAGTCATTATCTTGAAACCTCATCATCAAGCTAAAGTTTTTCTCATAAAAAGGCCTCATGGCCGAAATGAAAAAGGAAGAAAGAAAGAGTTTTAATCCAAGAGGAAACTAGAACTTTTCTTAAAGAAAACAAGCAAAACTTTGAAAACAAACCCCTACCTAAGGAAGTCTTTGAAGAAGTGAAAGAAAGCTTGAGTTCTTGAAGAGTTGAGAAGAAAATCTTCTCTTGAGTGTAGGTGTGTGTCGGCAAGAGGGAACTCAAGGAAGATGATTTTTCCTTGAGTTTCTAAGCTTGGAAATGGAAAGTTTGAGTGTTGAGATGGTTTGAGGTGAGGTAGTGGTGGTTTATGGTTGTTTGTGGTTTATGGTGGTGGCAAGGTTCTTTGAGATGAAGAAGAAGATGAAGAGAAATTTGAGAGAAAATGCAAGAAATTGCAAGGCAACTAATTAGCAAATGATCTAAAGTGTTATCAAGGTTCTTCAAGGCTTGCTATTTATGGAAGATTTTCACAATGGAGGTTGCACAAGGAAGGATGGCCGATGTGGCAGCCAAATTTGCTGAGTACAAATGACCGAAATGCCCTTGAGGTCATTTTCTTGGAATTTAACAGCCGATCAAACCCTCGAATGGGTCAACTCAATGTTGAAGGGGATTATATGTTATGTTGATATTGGAGGTGAAAATCTCGTTTTAAACTTTCGGCTCAAAATGACCAAAATACCCTTGCTGTGCTACACGGGTAAAAGGTGCCGTTTGAGCCCGGAATTTTTCCAGGAAGTTTAGAATGATGTTTAGTAATATTTGATGTTTAGCCCAGCAGAAAGGTCCAGGGCAGTTTTAGTGCAAATTTACCATTTTGCCCTAGAACGTGTACAGTGAGCCTAATGACGCAATTAAGCAAACCTAAGCAATATTAGGCTCTAATCGAAGATTAATTTATTTCGATAATTAATCTAGAGTCAAAATAATTTATTAAGGTTAATTAGAACCTAAGATTGCTTAGTTAAACTCTAATTGCATTCTTTAATTCAAGATTCCTAGTCATGGAATCTTGAATAGTGTTTCTCTTCAATTCCTTAAATTAAGGAATTGTGCCATACCTCATTTGACTAAAAAATGAATTTAATTTGTTAATCTAGTAAGACCACTCCCTAATCAAGTCTTGAACAACCTTAATTACCCAATTACCTCACCTAAACACTTCTTACAACTCCTAACCAAAACCTTAATCAAAGAAACACCTAAACACATCACTAAACCACAATTACATGAGCAAATTAATCCCCCTTCGATTTTCCCCAATCTTCAAATTCTTGGCCAAAGAAAAGTGCCACATGTTGATTGATTTATCACTCAAAGAGCCATGCCTTGCCCATACTTTTGCCCATACCTCACCATGCTTTGCCCATGCCTTTGCCCATCTTTGTAAGAGATATTTTTCTCTCTTTCCTTTCCCCTAAGCCAACTCGGCCATGCACCCTAAATCAGCCACCATTGTTAAATTTTCTATAAATACCAAGCTTGGAAGAACTTGGTTACACTTTAGAAGCTTTGCCAAGTTCAGCTTTCTTGCATTTTCTTCCTTTTTCTCTCAATTTCTCTTCATCTTCTTCATCTCTTCTTCCTCTCAAAGAACCTTGCCACCACCATAAACCACCACAAACAACCATAAACCACCACTACCTCACCTTAAACCATCCCTCAAACACTTAAACTTTCCATTCCCAAGCTTAAAACTCGGAAAATCATCTTCTTGAGCTTCCTCTTTGGCCAAATCCATCATCACTTAGGAGAGATTTGTCTTCTCATTTCTTCAAGATCAAGCTTTCTTTCTTCCATTTCAAAGACTTCCTTAGGTAGGGGTTGTTTTCAAGTTTTACTTGTTTTCCTTAAAGAAAGTTCTAGTTTTCTCTTGGTTCAAACTCCTTTCTCCTTCTTCATTTTCGGCCAAGAGGCCATTTTATGAAAATAACATAAGCTTGATGATGAGGTTTCAAGATAATGACTTGTGATGTCATGTGAGAAACCTCTAAAGCTTGAAACAACTTGGTCTTGGACCATACATGCTTGTGTTTCTTTCTTTTTCTTGCTTATGTTTCGATTTCCTTTCCTTTCTTCCTCAAAGGTTTCTTTTCTCTTCCTTTTCTTGGATGATTTCAGTTTCTTTGCTTTGTTTGAACAAAGTTTGCTAAAATGTAAAGTAGATCACAAAAGTTTTGTTAAAGAAAATTAATCCATGATGTTTCAAAGAGCTCTAAGCTTACCCTTGCCAACCTTAAAGTTGGTCGGCCGTTCTAAGAGTTTTACTCTAGATTGAAGCCCATGAGCAATAAAATAAAGAATATGACTTAGTTCTTATGTGTTTTGTTTAGACAAAGTGTTGAGCTTTGTATTTATTTCTTTAAGCTTGATGATGAAGTTCAAACCTTAAGTCCTCGAAGTCTAGGTGCTAAGAACTCTAAAGCTTGCCTTATGATACATAATGGGTTGAGGTTTTATTCCTTTAAAGTCTTGCAAAGAGCTCTCAAGATAAAATAAGATGCATTCATGTTTATTTATGCCTTGCATAGCATGTTTATTTTGATGTCATCACTAAGTTCTCAAGACTAATTAATTGAACTTGCATTATCATGTTTAAATTTCAAGCTTGCATTTCATGTTTACATTTCAAGTCATCACTTAACCTTAAAGATAATAAAAAGGTTGCATCCCATATTTATTTTATGTCTCACTTTACTTTCTAATGAAGAATAAAATGAGTGCATATCATGTTTAAGTTTATGTCATCACCTAAGCCTCCTAAAGCTCAAAGGCTTGCCCAAATCCTATGTAAGGTTTTCAAGAAAATATTGGCATTCTTAAAGAAGCCATTTCGGCCTTGTGGTGATGATGATGGACTTAATATGAGTTCCTCTAATCACAAGTGTCCATTGTTTGTGTTTTGTAATTTTTCCAACTTAGAGCACCTAAGCAACATTATGCATAAAATTATATCTTTTTAAAACTATTTTGCAAGCAAGTTAATTTAGCTACGACCTTATGTGTAAAGGCATGATTTTAATGAAAGGATTTGAGTTCTAAAAGAGTTTTGAATCCCTAGAATTATTCCAAGAGAAACTAGTAACTTGTATGCATTTTAATTCACAAGATTATGTGATTTTATGGCTTATGATTTGGTTCTGCCCTTCATGATTGGCTGCTGTACAAATGTTGTTTTAAGGTGTTAAAATGTGTAAAATTATGTTTGAGTGAAGGGAGGATCGATTTAGAGAAGAATTAGAAAAGAATAAGTAACTTAAAAGGATCAAGAATGAGAATTCTAGAACACCTTAATGCAAAAATTTGCAAAACTGTTCCAGCATAATTAATTCAAGTGTAAATGGTTCATAATCAGTGGGATATGCATAAAAACCTTATAAATGATTAGGTATTAATTACTAAGCTTAAGGTGATGATAAGGACTTAAAATAAGAAATTCTAGCACACTTAGACATGGCAAA
>JAMLFY010000016.1:16464502-16610175 GCA_030441495.1 Dalbergia oliveri
TAATTAATCTAAAGTCAAAATGATTTATTAAGGTTAATTAGAACCTAAGATTGCTTAGATAAACTCTAATTGTATTCTTTAAATTCAAGATTCCTAGTCATGGAATCTTGAATAGTGTTTTTTCTTCCAATTCCTTAAATTAAGGAATTGAGTCATACCTCATTTGACCAAAATAATTATTTTAAATTACTAATCTAATAAGGTTACCCTCCTAATCAAGTCTTGAACCACCTTAATTAACAATTTTATCACCTAAACACTTGCTTACAAACTCCTAATCAAAAACTAATTAAAGACACACTTAAACACATCCTTAAACCACAATTACATGAAACAAAATCCCTTCCCCTGGCTAATGAGGGTGGCCGAAATCTGCCCCTAAAATGGTGCCACATGTTGAATTTTTGTTGCACTCTAAGCCCATACCTTAGGCCATACCTTGCCCATGCTTCCAACCATGCTTGCCATGCCTAAGCCCATGCTTTTGTAAGAGATATTTTCCTCCTCCCTTGGCCTTGAAAACCATCAGCCATTCCCTCCCCAAATCAGCCAACATGTCTCATTCTTCTATAAATACCAAGCCTTGATGAACCTTGTCACACTTTGGTTCACTTGGTAAGTTCACACTTCTTGCAAATCCTCTTATTTCCTCTCAAACTTCTCACTTTAGCTGATTTCTCCCTTCAAGTTTCAAGAGGATTTTCCTTCTCCATTTGATCAAAAACTCAAGCTTTCCTTCTTCTCTTCAAGACTTCTTAAGGTAGGGGTTAAGTTTTGATGATTTTGTTTGTGTTCTTCAAGAAAGTTCAAGTTTTCTCTGGTTTCAAACTCTTTCCCCTTCCCTTTCTCTTTTTGGGCCAAGAGGCCTTTTTATAAAAAAGAATATGAGCTTGATGATGAGGTTTCAAGATAATGACTTGTTGTTGTCATGTGAGAAACCTCTAAAGCTTGAAACAACTTGGTCTTGACCATACATGCTTGGATTTCCTTTCTTTTCTTGGCTTAAGTTTTGGTTTTCCTCTTCCTCTTCCTTAAGGACTTCAGTTTTTCTTCTTTGGATTTGAACAAAGTTTGTAAAATATGTCTAGTAGATCACAAAAGTTTTGTTAAGAAAGTTAATCTTATGATTTCAAAGACACTCTTAATGTTGCCAACCTTAAAGTTTGTGGCCGTTCTAAGAGTTTTACTCTAATTTGAAGCCCATGAGCAATAAAAAATAAAGAATATGACTTAGTCCTTGTAGTTTTGTTTAGACAAGGTGATGAACTTTGGGTCCATTTCCTTAAGCTTGATAATGAGTTCAAACCTTAAGATTTCTCTTGAAGTCTGGGTGCTAAGAACTCTAAAGCTTGCCTTATGATACATAATGGGTTGAGGTTTATGTTCCTCTAAAAGCCTTGAAGAGATCTAGTTAAGATAAAGGTTGCATTAATGTTTAAATTTATGTCTTGCATCTCATGTTTATTTTGATGCTATCACTAATTTCACAAGAGTAAATGAATGAACTTGCATTACCATATTTAAATTCCCAAGCTTGCATTTCATGTTTATACTTCAAGTCATCACTTAATCCTTAAAGATAATAATGAAGTTGCATCTCATATTTATTTTATGCTCTCACTTTACTTTCTAATGAAGATTCAAATAAAGTGCATGGCATGTTTAAGATTTTGTCATCACCTAATACTTAGAGCTCAAAGACTTGCTCTAAGTATCCTAAAGGAAACTCCAATAAAAGAAATGAATGAGTTTTGGTATGACTCAATAATGGTTTGATTTTGTAAAATGCATGAATAATTTCAAGAAAATGTTGGAAAACTGTTTTATGAGGTCTCAAGATGTTTAAATAGTTTGGAATGTGTCAAAATCATGTTTTCTAAATTTCTAGGTTCTGGTAATCGATTACCATCCATGTAATTGATTACCAGGAGGTTTTCTTAGGACTTTGGTTCTGGTAATTCGATTACCAGAGGCAATGTAATCCATTACCACCCTTCATGCCCAGACCATTTAAAACCCTGGAATCGATTACCTTATAGTGTAATCGATTACCCTATGTCTCTTATTTTTCCGGAAAGATATTAACCTAAGTATCGATTACCATTGCATGTAATCGATTACCCTTGTTTTCTTGAAACCCAGAGTTATGAGCTCTGGTAATCGATTACTAGGAACATGTAATCGATTACCAGAACACCTTTTGTCTCCAAAAATTCCCAAGAGAAAACTAGTAACTTATATGCATTTCAACCCAAGAGATTATGTGATTTTATGGGTTCATGATTTTTAACTTTATGTTTGTCATTACAAACGCCTTCTAAGGTGTTAAATGTGTAAAATTATGTTGAGTGGAGCAAGGATCAATTTAGAAAAGTTAGAAAAGAATAAGTAACTTATAAGGGATTAGAGATGAGAATTCTAGAACATCTTAATGCAAGGAAATGCCAATCTGTTCTAGCATGATTAATTCAAGGATAAATGATTCATAATTAGTAAGACCTATAGGATCCCTTTATAAATAATTAGGTGTTGATTTCTAAGTTTAAGATGATGATAAGAGATCTACAGTGGTTTATAACTTAGAGAACATGCCTAGGAATCCTCATAATTGGT
This sequence comes from Dalbergia oliveri, assembly GCA_030441495.1. Lineage (NCBI taxonomy): Eukaryota > Viridiplantae > Streptophyta > Magnoliopsida > Fabales > Fabaceae > Dalbergia > Dalbergia oliveri. The sequence goes on from JAMLFY010000016.1 coordinate 16,467,116, forward strand.
CTAGGAATTAATTATGGAGCCTTAGGCGAAGATGGATCTTAAAGGGTCACGAATGGAGATTTTAGAGCCCCGTAAGCATATGATATTTTCTGCCCTTTTATTGATAAGTGCTGATTGGAATTTTGGTGAATTCAAATCTTAGAGAAAAGTTTAGTGTCAACCCCTTGAGGGTAATAATGATGCAAATACAAGTTTAAAGCCCGTAGGGTCAAGAGCATAAGACACTATAAGATAGGTGACCGAGAGTATAATTAAGATGATAAACCTCGAGCACACATATGATGATGTGACTATGTTAGTTCCTTGAGCATGAAACTTTATGTGCCTAATTTGATTTGGTGATATGATGAAATGTTGTGTTTGAGATGCATAAGGTTTCGAAATATGAATGAAATTGAGAAATATGCTCATGTGAACTAGAAAGTTATTGCAATGAGAAAGTTCCATGAAAATGATGCATTGTTGAAATTATGGCATGACTCAAATTTGAGAAAATTCGGAAGATGAGCCCTGCCATACGAATTTCCATCAAATATGAGGAGGCATAAGAAAGTTTTTGAAAAAGATGATGTTTAACATGATATGCCGAGATGTACTTCTCCTTTCCTTAGGAGAAGGTAAAACCTGTGGTGCATAGGCATTAGCCCCTTAAGCGGACAAAGTCACGGCTCTAACCAGTCGATGCGTTTCGAAGAAGGAAAGTATATGATGTTTAAAGTGACACACCGAGACGACTTCTCCTACTTCGGTGAGGAGAAGGTAAAACCGTAAGGGCATAGACATTAGCCCCCCAAAGCGGACAAAGTCGTTGGTCTTAACCAATTGATGCGTTTTAAGGAAAAAGTCCCATGATGGTGATCCTTAGGCCCCTACCCGACTCTGGGAGTTGGGATTATGATGATTATGATAAATATGATTATGTTTATGATTCGCTTATCAAGAGGATAAGTAAGAACTAGTGACGACAAGTTAAGGTATGAGCTCATAGCCTAGTTTAAGGGGGTGCGGTTAAAATTATGATTGGTTCACAAGTATTAGAAAAGGAAAGATGTTCAAGAGAAAAGTTACATGCCACTTATATGTTGTTTGTTATTTGTTTGATTTACCTAGAGAAGACCCCATGCATCCATGAACTATTATGTTGCATATATGCATTAAGAATCATTATAAAAGACATGGACCTTGGATAAATACCTTTGCAAAAACCTCATAATGAACCTATGCATGCTTAACCTTTCCATAATAAACCCAAGGTTCCTGGGATGTAAATGATGACACTAAGATAGAGGATTTCCTGATCACTTCTTCGTATTCCTAGGATCCGTCTCTTCTGTTTGGCGCTGAGAACGGTAACTTGAGCAGAGCACCTCCCAGCCCAGGCCTGCGAGGTGTGACGTCGACCCGAGAGACGCGCCGCCGAGGTGGTCACGTCGCTCCGTCACCCGCATGCCCACGTCTCCTCTTCGATGGGCCACATCCAAGGAAGCTTCGGGGTTTCGTAGGCTACATATCTCCGTCCAAGGATTTTGCATCGTCCGTAGGTGTGAGGAACTTAGCTTGGGAGTATCTTTTGTGTTGTTCTATGTATTTGTCTTCATGTTTCTTATTTTATGTTATTGTACTGCAACTCTCCCACTAGTATGGGTAAGACTTTATATTTCTGTTATATTTCCTGTTGTGATGCACTAAACTATGTTATCTAATGTGATGAGGAATGATGTTTATGATGGATGTGTTCTTTAATGCTTATGTTCTATATGTTTTATTTATTCTTCCGCTTCACGTTGTATATGTTATGCGCAAAGGCTCGCACTTTGTTTTATATGAATCATTTCAAAAAAAAATTTTACCTGTATTTTCGCTAAGTATTTTGTAAATGAATTTAAAGAGAAGTAATAACTAATAATTAGTCTTAATACGTCCTAGGCGTATTGGGGTTAAATATTAGTGTTACAACCAAAATATCCCTGGGTCATTTTTACACGATTTAGGCCGAATAGTTGGGTCATCCTCAATAAGATATTTTGATATTAGAATAAGATTATATGAGGATTAAATAACAATCTTTGCAAAAATCACAATTTTTTATTTTTCAATGTACAAATGACCAAAATGCTCCTAAGGTCATTTTTCCTCGAAATCAGGACCCTGTTAAGCTACCCTCAAGGGGTTAGTTTTATGTTTGAAGGTAATTATTTGTGTTATGAATGATGTTAGAGGTGAAAATCTCAAACCCTTTTTTCCATGCGCAAAATTACCAAAATGCCCTTGGGTAATTTAACGCGAGATTAAGTGAAAACTTGAACTCTTATTACTGGAAGTTAGAAAATGTTAATTATAAGGGATATATGATATTTGGAAATGTTTGGTTGATTCCAAAGATTTTTATGTGAAATTACCATTTTGCCCTAGTTAGTGCTAAATGAGCTTATTTATGTAATTAAGTAAATATAGGCAATATTAAGGTCTAATTAAAGATAAATTAATTTTATTTATTAACCTTAGTCAAAATAATTATTTGAGGTAATTTTAAAGTCTAAGATTATTTTAGGGAAGTTTAATTTCTTTTCTTAATTAAAAGGTTCATAAGACAAATAATGTTAAGTATAAATTAGTGCATTATCTTTCTTTTTCTTAAAAATTGTATTTTGGATTTATTTATTTTATTATTTCAAATTAATGGAGCACTAAAAACTCCACTACAAGTGTAGGCCATTTCTTAATCATGTCTTGGAGCATCTTAAATGCTTCTTTATTAACCACCTACACTACATAATCCACTACAAATTAAATATACCTCAAATATATGTCCTACCACTCACAAAAATTGAAATTTTGCTCCCCATTATAGCCAAATGCATTGCCTCAACCCTTCCAAAACTCCTATATATATATATATATGTGTGTGTGTGTGTGTGTGTGTGTGTGTGTGTTTGTGTGTGTTTTTCCAAGCCTAATACACACACAAACACTCATTCTTACCATTTGCATTTTTTGTGGTAGTCTTGCTCACAAAAATTGGCCAAAAATCCTCTCTTCTCTCTAAACTCCAAGTTCTCTTCTTCTTCCTCCTCCACCTATAAGAGACTTCATTCTCAACCTTCATCCAACCTCTCAACCTCAAACCAACACATACCCACCATAGATCAACTCCTAAACACATAACCTTTCCATTCCAAGATACAAGATCATAAAAAAAATCCTTCCTCCATTTCTTCTTCTTTGGCCAAAACTATCATCATCATCTTGGGAAGATTTTTCTTCTCTTTAATTCATAAAAGATCAAGATTTCACTTTTGTAATAAGAAACAACTTGGTAGGGATTTTATTTCATGTTTCTTCTCTTATTCTTCTTATATTTTTCGGTGACTTTGATTGTTGATGGCCATGGCTTGATGATGAGGAATCATGGTGGTGGTTGTAGATCTATCATAAAATTAACCTCTAAAGCTCAAGGTTTGATTTTTTTTGTTAAAAGATTAATGGAAAAATTATTGATTTCTTTTGGATTGTTTCTTTTTAAGCTGGATGATGAGTTCAAAGAAATAAGGTTCTTAGAACCATGGTAATAAAGGGCTCTAAAGCTCACTTCCTTTTTGTTAAGATTATTTGGGGTTAAAGAGCTTCATTCTCTAAAAGCCTTGAGTTGTGAGCTTAACAAGATATAAAATGAACTTGCAACCATGTTTATGTTTCAAGCTCTTACATATCATGTTTAAATTTCAAGTTATCACCTTAAATCTTGAAGATAATAATATGGATTTGCATCTTTATGTTTAAATTCCAAGCTTTGCATATCATGTTTAAATTTCAAGTTATCAACTTAAATCTTGAAGATAATAATATGGATTTGCATTTTCAAATTTAAATTCCAAGTCTTGCATATCATGTTTATATTTCAAGTTATCACCTAAACTTTGAAGACTTAAAAATGAACTTGCATCTTCATACTTATATTTCAAGTCTTGTACATCATATTTATATTTCAAGTTATCACCTTATAATGATAAAGATTAAAAATGAGATTGCATGGCATGTTTATGATTTTAGTTATCACCTAAATCTCTAAAGCTCAAGACTTACCTCTTTTATCTTAAATGAGAATTTTGATTCATGGACACATATCAAATATACGATTTTCAGCCTTATGAGGATCTTGGATTTGAAGTTAGTTTTATTTTATTTTGAGGCTTGAATCTTGTCTTTGAGATGCACTAGGAATTTTCAAAGAATTAGAAATTCAAAAGGGTTAAAAATATGATTTTCTAAGTTTTTAGAAGTTCAAATTATGGTTACTAATTTAATTTAATTAAACCTATAAGGTTACTATTTGGTAACGATTAAATGTGTAAAAGTTACTAATAATTGTTGTCAAAATTGTTTTTAGCATTTTTGGGAAGAACTAGTAACTAGAAAGGATCAAAATTGTAATTTTATGAAAGTTTAGAAAATTAATTTTGATACTATTCATTACTATTTTGATACTATTCACACTTTTCACACACAGAAGAATTAATAATATTTTTTGTAAAAATTATTTTTAGTACCTTAGGTGTATAAAAGAGTAATTACAAGTATTAGTTTTGACCGTTTTGTAAAAGAGAAAGTTGTGTTTTGAACCATCAATTATGTAATTTTGGTCAAATGGTTTTAATTATAGTGAGTAATGATGTTGAATGTGTTCATATATTCAAAATACCATTTATGATGTTTAAAAAAAGTTTTACAAGCTTTGGCATTTGTTGTGTTAAAAATGAGCAACTTTGCACTAACAAAATTTGGTCTATGGCCCAAAAAGGTTTTTATGATGAGTTTAAATGATTTCTAAGTGTTATGGTCTCCTAAAAGTATAGATTAATTTTAAGGATCATTAGTTTGAGAAAATGTGTTAAAAGGGAAATTACACTTTGATCCGTAATATTTGAGAAATTAGTTTTGACCCTTTGGGGCTTAAGTGTAAATATTGATAACTTGATGAGGTAAATATGAATGATGTCTTATGGAAACCATGTTCATGTGTTTCAGTTGAAAATTATATGACTTATGATGTATACTTATGTGATCAATTACAAGATGAATTGTGGCATGTTATATTTATGGTCGATTAATTGAGGTGCATTATTTAAGTGTTCTATGAGCATGAGATATTAAAGGATAAGTTCTGATTATATGTTCATGCTTGCATATCTAAATAACATGCTAAGATTAAAGGTGACATAAGACACATGGAAATAATCCTTCAACTCAGGTATTAATGGTTATGGGAGGTGATCCAATAAGGAAATCCTTTAGACTCTAGGAATTAATGGTTATGAATGGTAATCCCATGCCCCCTATTGCACTCTGGAAGTCAGGAATTTAGCTTATCAAGAGGATAAGTATAGACTAGTGGCGACTAGTTAGGTATGAGCTCATAACCTAGAATTCTCAAAGGAGAGAATATTTAGGGCGGCACTTATAAAAAGAGAATAAGAAATTTAAGTCACCTAAAAGAAAGAATCATGTTAGAAGGATACACACATGTTCTTTATGTTATGCCTATTTATTGTGTATCATATTATATCTTGCATATGGTATGGACATGCATTCATGATACAGTATATTGCATTCATGACATTAAGATTCATGCTAAAATACTGGTTGGATAATGGTATTTAGAACTTAATAAATGAATCATATTTATGTCCACTATTCCGAGGTTCCTTAGGACGAAGATGATGACATTTGTTTGGAGGCGAAAGTCCTACGAGATTCTTGTACAAGTTTTTCATTCTCACTCTCTTTATTTTCCATCTCGTCTTCGAGGATAATGGCTACATTCGTGATCTATATTGATGCTCTCACCTGGTAGATGCACTTTGATCCCCAACTAGCCTTATCATTTTGTGCGTCGTCTCACTACTCCTACTAACTTTGCTCATGTGCTCTATACTATCCCCCTCAAGAATATCATTAGTAGGTGTCGTTAGTAGGTGTTTTTTTATCCATATACTATTTATGTCTTTTCCGAATGTCTATACCTAGCCCAACCTTTGTTGGTGGGCATGATATCCTTTTAGTAGTGTATTTTGGTTTTTGATGTGGAACGGTTAATACTTATGCTATAATTACATATGATGATGTGGTTATGCTCATGTGATTATTGTGAACGCATGTCACGAGTTTATTCTCCTCCATATGTGTGAGATAGATAATAGGTTTTACTTATACGTGCTGTAACACCCTAATATTTAACCCCAATACGCCTAGGACGTATCAAGATTAATTATTAGTTATTACTTCTCTTTAAATTCATTTACAAAATACTTAGCGGAAAATACAGGTAAATTTTTTTTTTTTGAAATGATTTATATAAAACAAAGTGCGAGCCTTTGCGCGTACATATACAACGTGAAAGCGGAAGAATAAATAAAACATACAGAACATAAGCATTAAAGAACACATCCATCATAAACATCATTCCTCATCACATTAGATAATATAGTTTAGTACATCACAAAGAAATATAACAGAAATATAAAGTCTTACCCATACTAGTGGGCAGAGCTTGCAATACAATAACATAAAATAAGAAACATGAAGAGAATACATGGAACAACCCCAAAGATACTCCCAAACTAAGACTCTCCTCCAACACCTACGGACGACGCAAATTCTCGATGGGATATGTATCTACGAACGGCCGAAGCTCCTCGATGTGGCCCATCGAAGAGGAGACGTGGGCATGCGGATCCCGAGTGATGTGACCACCTTGGTGAGGGCGTCTCCGGTTCATGTACACGCCTCACAGGCCTCGGCGGAGACTGTCCCTCGCTACCCGGCGGACCAAAGGCACCAAAGGGACGGAATCCTCCAATACGGATCGGCGGTGAGTCCTCGAATAGGTCTCTCCTACAGGACGGATGAGGGATACGAACTCGGATGATCATGCATGAGGACGAGGGTCGGCACCCGTTCCGCCGTCATCCTGGTCGTGTCCTCTCAAAGATCAGTCGTCGCCAAAGGGTGAAGTCAGAACAAAGAGATAGCTGGAGATGGGAAAGGCAAAGGCGTCCCATGCAAAAATGCGCACCTCGCAATGACCCTTGAAGTGGTAGGATGGCTTAGGGGTCATAGTGCACCTCCCATGTAGGCGGGTCAATGAAAATCACGAATGACGCCATCGATGTTGAAGACGTAACCGAAAGAAACAGAGAGAGGGGTGAGAATTCTACTAAAGAATCTCAGGAGGGAAATCCTCTATCCTAGTGTCATCGTTTACGTCCCTAGGAACCTTGGGTTTATTATGAAAAGGTTAAGCATGCATAAGTTCATTATGAGGTTTTCACAAAGGTATTTATCCAAGGTCCATGTCTTTTATAATGATTCTTAATGCATGTATGCAACATAATATTTCATGGATGCATGGCAGGTACTTTAGGTAAATCAAACAATTATCAATCAACATATAAGTGGCATGTAACTTTTCTCTTGAACATCTTTCCTTTCTCATACTTGTGACACCAATCATAATAGTAACCGCACCCTTAAACTAGGCTATGAGCTCATACCTTAACTAGTCGTCACTAGTTCTTACTTATCCTCTTGATAAGCGAATCATAAACATAATCATATTCATCATAATCATCATAATCCCGACTCCCAGTACGGGTAGGGGGCCTAAGGATCACCCATCATGGGACTTTTTCCTTCTTCGAAACGCATCGACTGGTTAAGACCAACGACTTTGTCCGCTTTGGCAGGCTAATGTCTATGCCCTCACTTTTACCTCTCTCACCTAGAGGAGAAGTACGTCGGTGTGTCACTTTAAACATCATATACTTTCCTTCTTCGAAACGCATCGACTGGTTAAGACCAACTTTGTCCGCTTTGGCAGGCTAATGCCTATGCCCTCACGTTTTTACCTTCCTCATCGAGCAGGAGAACACGTCTCGGCATATCACCGTTAAACATCATTTTTCTCAAAAACTTTCTTATGTCCCTCAAATTTGATGGAAATTCGGGCATAACACTACTCTCCGAATTTCCTCAAATTTGAGTCATGCCACATAATTTCAGTCACATGCATCATTTTCATGGAACTTTCTCATTGCAATAACTTTCTAGTTCACATGAGCATATTTCTCAATTTCATTCATATTTTTGAAACATTATGCATCTCAAACACAACATTTCATCATATCACCATATCAAATTTGCACATAAAGTTTCATGCTCAAGGAACTAACATAATCACATCATCATAAGTGTGCACGAGGTTCATCATCATAATTATACTCTCTCGCCACCTATCTCATAGTGTCTTATGCTTTGACCTTTACGGGCTTTAAACTTGTATTTGCATCATTATTACCCTCAAGGGGTTAACACTTAAACTTTTCTCTAAGATTTGAACTCATCAAAATTCCAACAGCACTTATCATAAAAGGGAAAAATATCATATGCTTAAGGCTAAAATCTCCATTCGTGACCCTTTTTAAGATCCATCTTCGCCTAAGGCTCCATAATTAATTCCTAGACCAATTATGAGGGATTCCTAGGCATGTTCTCTAAGTTATAAACCACTTTAAATCTCTTATCATCATCTTAAACTTAGAAATCAACACCTAATCATTTATGAAGGGATCTTGTACATGTCTTACTAATTATGAATCATTTATCCTTGAATTAATCATGCTAGAACAGATTTGCATTTCTTGCATTAAGGTGTTCTAGAATTCTCATCTCTAATCCCTTTTAAGTTACTTATTCTTTTCTAACTTTTCTAAATCGATCCTTGCTTCACTCAACATAATTTTACACATTTAACACCTTAGAACAGCATTTATACAGTAGCCAAACATAGAACCAAAATCATGAACCCATAAAATCACATAATCTCTTGGGTTGAAATGCATATAAGTTACTAGTTTTCTCTTGGACATTTTCAGGAAACAAAAGGTGTTCTGGTAATCGATTACATGTTCCTAGTAATCGATTACCAGGAGCTCAATTCATTCTGGGTTTCAAAAACAACCGGGTAATCGATTACATGCAATGGTAATCGATTACTTAGGGTTAAATCGTTTCAAAAATAAAGAACATAGGGTAATCGATTACACTATAAGGTAATCGATTACAGGGTTTCCAGAGGTTCTGGGCATGAAAAAGCCGTGGTAATCAATTACACTGCTCTAGTAATCGATTACCAGAACCAAAAGTCCTTCAAAACCTTCTGGTAATCGATTACATGGATGGTAATCGATTACCAGAACCTTCTAAATTTGAGAAAACATGATTTTGACACATTCCAAACTATTTTAAACATCTTGAGACCTCATAAAACAGTTTTCCAACATTTTCTTGAAATTATTCATGTATTTTACAAAATCAAACCATTATTGAATCATACCAAAACTCATCCATTTCTTTTTGAATGGAGTTTCCTTTTTAGGATACTTAGGGCAAGTCTTTGAGCTCTAGAGTATTTAGGTGATGACATAATCTTAAACATGCTATGCACTTTATTTTACTCTTCATTAGAAAGTAAAGTGAGAGCATAAAATAAATATGAGATGCAACTTCATTATTATCTTTAAGGATTAAGTGATGACTTGAAATATAAACATGAAATGCAAGCTTGGAAATTTAAATATGGTAATGCAAGTTCATTCATTTACTCTTGTGAAATTAGTGATAGCATCAAAATAAACATGAGATGCAAGACATAAATTTAAACATGAATGCAACTTGTTTTTATCTTAACTAGAGCTCTTGCAAGACTTTTAGAGGAACATAAACCTCAACCCATTATGTATCATAAGGCAAGCTTTAGAGTTCTTAGCACCTAGACTTCAAAGAAATCTTAAGGTTTGAACTTCATCATCAAGCTTAAGGAAATGGACCCAAAGTTCAACACTTTGTCTAAACAAAACTACAAGAACTAAGTCATATTCTTTATTTTATTGCTCATGGGCTTCAATCTAGAGTAAAACTCTTAGAACGCCGACCAACTTTAAGGTTGGCAAGGGTAAGCTTAGAGCTCTTTGAAATCATAAGATTAACTTTCTTAACAAAACTTTTGTGATCTACTAGACATATTTTACAAACTTTGTTCAAATCCAAAGAAGAAAAACTGAAATCCTTAAGGAAAGAGGAAGAGGAAAATCGAAACTTAAGCCAAGAAAAGAAAGGAAATCCAAGCATGTATGGTCCAAGACCAAGTTGTTTCAAGCTTTAGAGGTTTCTCACATGACAACAACAAGTCATTATCTTGAAACCTCATCATCAAGCTCACATTCTTTTTGTAAAAAGGCCTCTTGGCCGAAAAAGAAAGAGGAAGGGAAAGGAGTTTGAAACCAAGAGAAAAACTAGAACTTTCTTGAAGAACACAAACAAAAATCATCAAAACTTAACCCCTACCTTAAGAAGTCTTGAAGAGAGATGTAAGAAAGCTTTGTTTTCTTGATGGAAGGAGAAGGAAATCCTCTTGGAGTCTTGAGGAAGAAATCAGCCAAGTTGAGGGAATTTGAGAGGAAATGAGAGAAAGTGTAAGAATGCTTAAACTTGGCAAATGATCCAAAGAGCAACCAAGTCTTCAAAGGCTTGGTATTTATAGAAAAATGAGACATGTTGGCTGATTTGGGAGGGAATGGCTGATGGCTTTTCAAGGTCAAGGGAGGAGGAAAATATCTCTTACAAAGCATGGGCTTAGGCATGGCAAGCATGGTTGGAAGCATGGGCAAGGTATGGCCTAAGGTATGGGCTTGGAGTGCAACAAAATTCAACATGTGGCACCATTTTAGGGGGATTTTTGGCCAACACATCAGCCAAGGGGAAGGGATTTTTGTTCATGTAATTGTGGTTTAAGGATGTGTTTAAGTGTTTCTTTGATTAGGTTTTGATTAGGAGTTTGTAAGCAAGTGTTTAGGTGAGAAAATGGTTAATTAAGGTGGTTCAAGACTTGATTAGGAGGGTAATCTTATTAGATTAGTAATTTAAAATAATTCTTTTGGTCAAATGAGGTATGGCTCAATTCCTTAATTTAAGGAATTGGAGAGAGAAAACACTATTCAAGATTCCATGACTAGGAATCTTGAATTAAAGAATGCAATTAGAGTTTATCTAAGCAATCTTAGGTTCTAATTAACCTTAATAAATTATTTTGACTCTAGATTAATTATCAAAATAAATTAATCTTCGATTAGAGCCTAATATTGCTTAGGTTTGCTTAATTGCGTCATTAGGCTTACTGGACACGTTCTAGGGGCAAAATGGTAATTTTGAGCTAAAACTGCCGGGACCTTCCTGCTCAACTAAACATCAAACATTGCTCATAAACATCATTCTAAACTTCCTGGAAAGTTCCGAGCTCAAACGGCACCTTTTACCCGTGTAGACAGGAGGGTATTTTGGTCATTTTGAGCGAAAGTTTAGAAAACGAGATTTTCACCTCGAATATCATTCATAACAATAATCCCCTAAACATCAAGTTGACCCATTGAGGGTTGCCGGCAACTGCCCTTTAATTTCCGGAATGACCTCAGGGCATTTGGTCATTTGTACTTAAGCAGAAATTTGGTTACACTTGCGGCTTCACATTTTGTTTTAAAAAAAAATTACTTGTAATTTCATTAAAGTATTTCCAAAGTTTAAATTAAAAACCTAACAAAAGAGTAATAACTAATAATTAACTTAAATACGTCCTAAGTTGAGTTAAATATTAAGGTGTTACAATAGAATAACATGTTACACAATCTTCAATCATCATTATCACAAATCTTTCATCATCATATAGCTTGGATTAAAGATCAGAAGATGAAGATTCATCAAGGAACTTACGCACATCAAAAACTCACTTCAATGTGGAGTGCTAAACGTTACTAAAATAGGAAATTTGAATTTTTGAAATTCAAATTTAAAGTCAACTTGGTCAACAACCTCAGCTTCTAGAAGAAAGAATACAGAAACTACATTTAGAAAGTAAAGTAATTTATGAAGTAGCGAAACCTCAATCTTGCAACGACTTCTGCAGTTCTACAAACAAATAGGACTCATCTGATTCTTTCCAAGACACAAATGGATGATCAACATGTGTCACTTGGAGATCTGATCAAAGGCAATGGTCACAAGTAAGACCATATATAAGTAGAGATGTTGTGGTCAACCGAACTAAAGATTCACGTCACACAAAAGTGGAAACTCTGAAAATTCTCCTCACATCCTATAAGATTCATTACATCGTGTAATTCAGATTCCTTACTTGTAAAAAATCTTCTTTCTCTATGTCTTGAATATATATGTTCTCTTAGGAAGAAATAATAGAAAGAAGTCATTAAAGTTATTTAAGGTTATTCATGAATATTTTAAGGAAACTTGAGTGTAGGTTAGTTTGACTAGCAACCCAAACACAAACCTTTGTAATCTTGATCCAGGAGTGATCAGGGTGAGATAGCTTTGAGAGGCTAATGTAAAACTACTTACAACATGACAGGAAAGGTATTTTATTGGTTCGATTTTAGCTTGGAGAGGCTAGTACAAGACTACTCAAGATTCAGCTTGGAGAAGCCTGTGAATAACTACTTGGTTCAGCTTGGAGAGGCTTGTGAATAACTACTTTCAATGAGACAGTAGGGATTGTCTACTTGTCATGATTTAGCTTGGAGAGGTGAGTACAAGACTACTCAAGGCTCAACTAGAAAGGCTCTGTGAATAACAACTTTCAACGAGATGGTAAAGGTTGTCTACTTGTCATGGTTTTAGTTTGGAGAGGCTAGTACAAGACTACTCAAAGCTCAGCTTGGAGAGGCTAGTAAATAACTACTTGGTTCAGCTTGGAGAGGCTGTGAATAACTACTCAAGTTGTGATAGTAGGAGTTGTCTGCGGTCACATGAGAGCTTAGGAAGATTAATATAAAGACTATCTGTGTTCCTTCCCTGTTTGAGAAAGATGTTAAGGTGGAACTCAACATGTGTTGAGTACTAGATATAGGAGATTTGGTCGAACCATATAAAAATATTTGTGTCATATCTTCTTCTCCTTGATCTCTTTTACTTTCTCGTTTACGCTCATTAAATTGCTGAATATCAAACAGCACCTTTACTAAATATTGTATGCTTCAGATCTACTTTCTAAAACAACTAATCTCTTTTTTGCGCACTTCAAGCTTAATGCTTGATAATTTTTTGTTAAATATTTTAGATGTAATAAGAAGAAAAACATGATTCAACCCCCTTTTTCGTACACTTTTATACCTAAACGCCCATTACTATACTCTTTTTTTCCTTTATATTTCCCTTTCTCTTTATATAGATTATAAAAAGGCAATGCATCTTTACTTTTACCAACTTGCTATCCATTTTTTATACTGTTTGCATTTATGACCAAATGGCAAATGGTGGTGCATTAATACAATGCTCAACAACCTAACTTTATTTTTTATTTTATTTTTGCTAACTTTTTCTATTATTCTTTTTGTATTAATTGCACTCTTAATTATTAGATAGCTAATATGTATTTTAACTTTTTTTTAATCTATTCTTTAAAATAGATATTGATGTGAAATCATCAAGTAAGACAAATAAAATATTTAAGTTAATACAAAAAATAAAACAAATATTACACAAATTATTTTATGAAAAAAAGATGTACAATTCTCCCATCCTTTTAAGAACCCCCAACAAAAAAAATCACTAACTTGCTTGGTATAATTCTAGGTAAAACTTCTTAATCTTATCTTCTAGTTTCCATGTTGCCTTTTCAGGTCATAAGTTCAAGAATTTTGAACTATTTCATGTTTGTTCTTGGCTAGATTTTAGAAGCCATGAAGTCTTTTCAAAAAACAAAAATAAACTTTCTGACATCTTTTTCATTTCTCTTGCAGGTTTCAGTTTCTAAGGTAAAACTTAAAAAGAAACTCCTTGTAATTTTTTTTTCAAGCTTAAGCTTTTCAGGTTCTAGCTTGCTTTTCTCAAGTTTCAAGGCAACCTTCTGAGTTCTCTCTCACTGGTTGAGATATGTAGGAAGATGTCTAAGAATTTTCCAACAACTTATCATGTAGAGCAAGTAGAAAAAGAAATGAGATATCAAGTTTAGATACTCTTACCTTGCATTATACTATTGAGATTCATTCATGCCATGAAGTATAGATTTGTGTCATCTTCTAGCTCATCATAACTTTTTAACCCATTCTTTACATCTTCAGAGATGCTCAATGTAGCCAACACGCTTTCTTCTTAAGGTTGGACTTTTCTATGATGCCTTGAGCTTGGAACTTTGAAGATATTCTTTGCCCTTTTTTTCCTTCTTACTGGTTCAAGTTGCTCTTTCAAGATATTCTTTGCCTATTTTTTTTCTTTCCTGAGATTGACTCTTCTATCTTTGCTTAGCCTTCTCAAGTTTTTGAGTTCACATATATAGAGATCTCATCTTCATTTTCAATCCCAAATTCTTTATCAGATCTTTCCTCTTCATATGAGATTTTAGTAACTTTCATTGCTTTAGCTTTGCGCTTCTTCTGACATGATAACTTTAGGGCCAAAGACTTTTAAGATGGTTTGATATCTTCAAGTAGCATGCATTGTCTATCCCATATTTCCTTTCTCATGTCACAAACAACAAATATGTCATATTTATCTATGCTTAGTGCGCATACAAGCAAACTTGGCTTAAGAATCAATGAACTCTTTCTTTGTTGTTCTTCAGCTACTCCTTGGGACTCTTTTACATTGAGTGTACCTTGAAGATTCCTGAGCCTTATCAGGACAAAGATGGTAATTGATAGAGTAATCTTCTGCAATGTGGATTCATGTCATTTTGTCTCTCTAATCTTTATCCTCTGGATTGTTGGATTGCTCAACCCCTAGAAGCCTTGGCTTTAATACCACTTGTAGGTATAAAAGTGCATGAGAAAGGGGGTTGAATCGATTTTCTTCTTATTACATCTAAAACATTTAACAAAAAAACTATCAAGCATTAAGCTTAAAGTGCAGCAAAAAGGATTAGTTGTTTCAGAAAGTAGATCTCTGAAGCATACAATATGTAACAGGTCTGTAACCAATATTTCAGCAATTTAATGAGCATAACGAGAAAGTAAAAGAGATCAAGGAGAAGAAGATATGACATAAATATTTTTATGGGTTCGGCCAAATCCACCTATATCTATAGTACTCAACACACTTAAGGTTTCGTAAACATCTTTAAACGGAGAAGGAACATAGATAGTCTTTACATTAGCCTTCCCAAGCTTCATGTGTGACCAACAAACAAACCCTACTATCATAACCTGAGTAGTTATTCATCAACCTCTCCAAGTTAACCAAAGGTTATTCACCAGTCTCTCTAAGCTGAACTTTGAGTAGTCTTTACTAGCCTCTCCAAGCTAAAACCAAGACCGTAAAACATTTTTCCTTCACATTGCAAGTAGTTTTACATTAGCCTTACCAAGCTATCACACTGATCACTCCTGATCAAGGTTACAAAGGTTTGTGTTTAGGTTGCTATCAAACTAACCTACACTCAATTTTCCTTCAAATATACATGAATAACCTGGGATAACTTGAATGAGTTCTTTCTATCACTTCTTCCTAGAAAGAGCATATATCTATTCAAATGTAGACAAAAGAATTTTACAAGTAAGCAATCTGATTACATGAGGTGATGAACCTTACAGGATGCGAGGAGAGATTTTCATAGAGTTTCACTCTGTGCAATGTCAATCTCAATTCGCTTAAGTACAACTTCTACTTATAGATGATCTTCCTTGTGACTATTGCCTTTAATCAATCTCCAGTGACATGTGTTGATCATCCATTTGTGTCTGGAAAAGGTCTAGAAAAGTAACCTATCTGTTGTTAGAGCTGTTGCAAAAATCGGTGTAAGATTGAGGTTTCTAATGCTACTTCAAAAATTACTTTTACTTTCTAGCTGTTTCTTAACTTTTTTAAGAAGCTGAGGTTGTTGACCAAGTTAGAAGAGATGACTCACTAGTTTGAAGCTGGGTTTTGTAACACCCTAATAATTAACCCAATACACCTAAGAGGATTGATTAATTACTAGACTTTACTCTTTGCTTCAGTTCCTTAATCATGCTTTGAAAATACTTAGTGAAATTACGAGCCATATTTTTTTTAAACATAATTGAAAACGTGAGCCGCGCTTAACGTGAATGATTTAGCAAAATTTAAAAGACACATAGGAATTTACAAACATCACATCATAATATATTGGCTCCATCATACATCCATAATTACATATCATATAGATATTTTGCCTACCAACAGAATAAGACTAAGTGTAGGCAATCTAACAAAACATAAATAATATATGGATGGAAGGACATCCATTAATGGCACCTAGTAATAACACTCCAGGGATAGGATAGATATCTGAAATATACGAGTGAAACTAGAGGATCAAGTTCAGCTACCTGACAACCTCAATGTGATTCACGAACGCTTCCTTCGTTTCTTAAGACGAGATGGAAAGAAAAATAGAGGGAGTGAGAAACTTATAAAGAATCTCAGTAGGGTACTCACCTCATGATGCATTGTGTCATCATCATCGTCCCCAGGAACCTCTGGTTATTATGAAATAGTGAGCATGCTAAGATTGATTTATTAAGTTTGAAAATATACTTTACCGAGGTTCGTCGTTTTAATCATGCGTCTTATAATGCATCATAAACTTAGCATGTCATGTTTATAATGAACTTTTCCTTTTATCAACACATCATATTCTTCATCATCATATCATAAATACTATGCATAAAAGAACATCATATTTCTCATCATCATATCATAAATACTATGCATAGAAGAACATCATATTTCCCATCATCATCTCATAAAATGCTATGCACAGAAGAACATCATACCATAATAGCTATGCACAAGACATGGTGCACATATTTCATTCCTTTAGTGTCCTAGGTGACTTAAAATCTTGTCATCATCATCATTATTTTCCTTGGGGCCACCCTATACTCCACCCTTTTGGGAGTAATCTAGGTTATGAGCTCATACCTTACTAGTCGTCACTAGCATATACTTATCCCTTTTGATAAGTTAAAATCCCGACTCTACCCTTTTGAGAGAACGGGCTAGGGGGCAAGAATCACCTTTTCACCACCTATAGTCTTGATGGGTCCAAAGGATCATTTCCTCATGAGTTTAAGTCACCATTAAGTCTTAGCATGTTATATCATAATCATCAAGATGCATGAACATTCTCATTGTTTGCAATAGCAATTATAACATGCAAGCCATGAAATCATTCAATAATATCAAATTCTCAGGAGGCATTACATCATCATATAAACTTACATTCCAAAGCATCAAAAGATGTCATCTAAAATTTTCACAGGTAAAGCTCCCATAAATAACCGAACTCTAAATTGGGTAACCTTAATTATCAAACTAATTACTTATGCATCTAAGGGATTTATTACCATCAATTATAAGCCTTAAGAACATTATTAGACTATATGGGGCATAGACAGTAAGTTGTTCTTAAGGTTTCAATGTGCTAGAAGTTACGTTTTTAACCCTTCTCGTTACCGGCTTTCCCTATGATGCTAAAATTAATTACTAAACCAATTATGAATCATTGTCCCTTATCTAAACATAATAATATCTGGTTCTTAAGGTCACTAAAGGCTCTGGACAGAATGCATAAATTTCATTCTCTAAAGTTCTAGAAATCTTGCTTTTACGATTTTCTAGGAAGCTAGTTTTATCTCTAACATGCATAGAATAAACCATAATTATCACAACTTCAAACATATTAAATCATCATCATTTATTGGTACTAATCTCATATCAAAAGCCGAATCATGAACCTCATATAATTGTATAAAATCACATTTTAAGTGAACATAAAATATTAGTTTCCCGTAGAATCCTTGCAAAGCTTTAAAACTCTTTTAGAAACTAATTCTTTTTGAAAGAATCTTCATAATTAAAATTCTCACTTAAGATAAAAGGAGCAAGTCTTGAGCTTAAGAGATTTATGTGATATCTTAGAATCATAAACATGCTATGCAACCTCATTTTAATCTTGTCATTATAAGGTGATAACTTGGAATTATAAACATGATATGCAAATCCATTTCTTTATCTTTAAGATTTAAGGTGATGACTTGAAAATTAAACATGATGCAAGAGCTTGAAATATAAACATGATGCAAGAAACTGGAGCGGCGGTAGTCCGCATAAGAAGTGGAGGGAGAAGAGAATCTTAAGAAATCTGAGCCCGGAATCCGCACTGGACCTGAAGGGAGAAGAGAATTATTATTACATCTTTTTAAGCTCCAATCTCAAGACTTCTTAAAGAATCAATTCTTTAACTCCAATAATCTTATTTCTTTGCTTGTGATACTTGGGCAAGTCTTTGAGCTCTAGGATCTTTAGGTGATGACATAAAAATAAACATGTCATGCGTTGATTCTTTTAGCCATTATAAAATAAAGTGAGAACATAAAATAAATATGAGATGCAACTTCTTTATTATCTTTAGAGATTAAGTGACAACATGAAATATAAACATGAAATGCAAACTTGGAAATTTAAACATGAGTATGCAAGTTCATTTATTCATTCTTGAAATTTTAGTGATGACATAGAAAGTAAACATGATTATGCAAGGCATAAACTTAAACATGGATGCAAGTTCATTTGATTTCTTTACTAGAGCTCCTTCAAGACTTTATAGAAATACAAATTCAATATATATATCTTAACAAGACAAAGTGAGAAATACATCTTTCAAATTCTAAACTCAAGATCATAAAATCATCATAAAAACATCATTCTTTAAAGTTTTGCATCAAGTGGAACTTTCAAGCTTTAGAGGCCTAACTTGTGATGGATTCACAACCCACCTTCAAGGTCCTCATCATCAAGCCATCATCTTAGTCCCACCTAGGCCATATGGCCGAATTGGTTAAAGAAAAAGGAAGAAGAAAACCAAATGGAAAAACTAGAGAAAATCCATGAAATCATCATTTTGAACCAAGAACAACACTTAGCAAAACATAGAAATAAACTTAAAAACAACTCCCTACCTAATCTGATTTGAAGGAAAGGAAGAGAACTTGGTTTCTTGGAGTGAAATGAAAGAAAATATTCTTGAAAGGTTGAAGAAAGAATTTCAGCCAAGGGAAGAAAGAAAGAAAGTTTTTGAGCTTAGGAAAAACTTGAAGTTGTGAAATTTTTGAGCAAGCCTCTAATGACTTCTAAGCATGCCTATTTATAGAAGAATTCAAGCTCATGAATGGACAAGAGGAGGAGGAAAATCTGATAATTTGAGGAGGAGACAAGGAAGGAAAAATCATCTTGTTTGGTGGCTTAAAACATGGAATCATGTTTCAAAGTTCCTTGTTTTATGGTGATTTTTGGCATTATGTTTTAGTGCAATTTTTTGATGTATTATGGCTGCATTATTTCGTGCATTACAGCCTCATGGAAGAGGGTTTTGTGTGTTCCATGTATTATTTAGGTGTAGGCAAGGTATTCATGCAATTTAGAGAATTTACGTTAAGGGCTTAGGTGAATTAGTAAGCAATTTGAGTGTTTTAAAGCAATTTTAGGTTCTAATCAATTTAAATAAATAATTTTGACTCTAGATTAATAATTAGAATTTAATAAGCTTTAATTTGAGCCTAATATTGCTTAGGTTTCGTTAGACGAATCAAAAATCTCAAAATTTGTAAAACTGCACAAAGAAAGGGGCAAAACGGTCATTTTACTTAAAAATTGCCCGAGACCACCCGAGCTTAACCAATGGTTAATCATGGCTTAAAAACACCTTTTAACACATTTTAGTGAGGTTCTGCTTAGTCCCAAATCGAAGTTAAAAACAGGCAAGGGCGTTTTGGTCATTTCGCGTCGAGCTCAAAATTAGGATTCTTCTCCTCTATTAACACACATAACACAAACAATCCCTTATTAACATCAAAACATCCCCTTGAGGATGGGTGGGGCCCACGATCCTCATTTTGAGTAAAATAACCTCAGGGCATTTGGTCATTTTACACGTACAGAAATTGGGGTTTGCAATACTTGCACGAATTGCTCCTAACTTCTCTCTAACGTTATATTCCTTTATTAAGGATTGTTTGGTCTCAAATTTTATATAATATTTACCTACGGGTTCTAATTCTAATGATAGCAAAATTACAGGAAAATTGTGTGACATGTTTTGACTTAAAATTTGAATTTCAAAAATTCAAATTTCCTCCTTTTCCAGATAATGTTGAGTGCCTCCACATTGAGAGCTTTCTAACGTGCATATCAGCTCCAGATGAACCTTCAATCTTCTGATCAAATTGAAGCTATGTGATGATAAAAGATTTGTGATCATGATGATTGAAGATTGTATAACACTTTATCATGTTTGCTTGATATCTTCATTTTGAGCGTACTTTCTTATGTCCAGTGCTACTTTTAAAGTCCTTGTTGGTCTTTTGCCCTTGTTTTTTGATTTCCTTTCATCATGAGTCATGTATGCATACTTTGCATCATAATATTCACTTCCATTAAGTTCAATCTTTTTATTTGAAGATAAAACATGATTGCATATGCAAAATAAAATTATTCTCACTTCAAGTCCATGTTATGCAATTGAATACCTTGGATGCTATGTTAAGAAACTAAGGAGACATTAGTCGTTCTTCAAAATGTTTTCTTTAAATTGGTTTTCTGCATTCAAAAACATATTGCCTTAAAGCTTTCTAAAAGGGTTCAGAGTTAACAGTGTGTCTTTCCTATTGCAAAGAATAAAGAATTATGGAGAGGGAGAAGAGGGAGGTACATGGTCAATATAGAAACAAGAAAGTGAATACGTTTAGAGTGCACATATTGTTTGTACTTACATAGATTTGCCTTTATTACATTATTTATATATTGTCGTTTTTATATTAAAGTTGCTAACTATTATTTATTATTTTTATTTCATTTTATACTTATGAATTAAAATAATATTAATCACTTAATTAATAGGGATTCTCTTTTCTCTCATCTGCTCTTTGTGTAAGTAACGTCTCTTCAATTTCTTTTTTTTTTACCACTTAATTAAAAAGATTATCTTCTTCCCTCCTCAATCCACATGTCCAATGTGGACTATGATTGCTCAATTTCTTCTTTTTATTTTGATATTTTTTTACATTTATGTTGCTCATTATTTAATCCAAGTTATTTTGTTTTATTATATCAATGTTGCTTATTATTAATTGCAAGTTATTTTATCATTCTTCTATTTTAGAATTTATCATATTTTTATATACTATTACATTAATTTGAGTTGTCAATATTTATAGTAATTTTTGTAGGGATCTATATTTGAGGTAAATATAATTAAAGTCTAATACTAAATATAAGTAAAGTTTATCATACATGGATTCTAATATCAAATTAATTATGATTTTATGATGGTAAAGACCAAATTATGGACCATGATGAAAAGTTTATAGAAAATAAAAAACAAAAATAATCTAAATTTTGGTCCCTTTACAATTTAATATCTAGATTAACAACTTTTTGCCCTGAAGTTTTCACTATGAGAAATGCGTGAATATACTTATAATGTTACTCGATGAATTTTCCAACGGTTAGATTAATACCGTAGTTATGGGCTATCAAATTTTTGGCCATCAACAGAATATTATCGACGGGAACATATGCCCTATTTATAACTGCCGATGGGTGTACCGATGGGTGTGAAAAATAAAAACCAGTCTAGTACAATTACATTAAAAGCATCACTGAGGTCGTCCAAATAAATAATATTACCGATGAATTCTGTTAATTTTATAATAATTTTTAAAAATAAAAAAAAATTTTATGATTTGCTACCGATGGATTTACTGACAAATGACTATTTAAAAAATATTAGTTTGGAAAAATCATTTTATTACGCATGTTAGCATATTTAGGATGTTTTCATATTTTTTTTATATAACTTTATTGCATTACCGTGTGTAATTCATCTATATAAGCTATCCAATTGTTAGCTATTTATTTATTTATAAATAATTTAATTATCAATTAAAATAATATTAATTAATAACTTAATAATAATAAAATAAACAATGTGATGAAATAACAAATAAAGTATCAAGTAATAAAATAAATGCAACATGTGATAAATGTAAAAAAATCCAAAATGAAAGAAAAAGCTAGATAAAGACTAGCTAAACTCCTCCTTGTTTGTACCATTAGCATCATCATCGTCAAACTATTGTTGTTCACATCATTAGATGATGAGGATCCCTTAAAATGGGCTGGGAATGGTATTGGGGCTAGCTGAGGATCTAAGGCTTGCATGTCTCAAGAAGCTCATCACATCGGAGTAATCTTTTTCTACATAATCTTGAATTTACTTTTTTCTTTGTTGGCCTTCTCTTGCGTCCCTCCATGACAACTTTAATTGTCAGATCTCTTAAGCTCCGTCTCACCGCCACTTGCGTTGCTTCGGTTTTGGAGCTACTAAGAGTTGTGTCTGCGTCCGCCTCACTATATAAGATGTGCCTACGTTGCAACTCCTAGTTAAAGGTATGCACACTACCCGATGTATCATCCTAGTGAGAGACCTAATGGTAGAGGATGACTTACCATTATGTAGTACCACATCCCATACATGCAACCCTTGTAGGGACTCCAACCACTAAGGCCCAAATATCCTCCTCATTTGTAGGAGGTGTATTGCATTCAGCCCATTGAGCCACCTTGGGTCTAGTACCGGGTCTATGCCTGCTTGAGACTTCTTGGATACTCATGCTACAGTTTTAAAAAGATAAAACACATTATAAGTAACTAGCGACTTAATAGTGCCAAGTTGCCTTTTTTATTTTTTGGTAATTATTATAATTAGTGCTAATATTATATATAGCAACTTTACCTCAATAAAATACAATGTACAATGTAAAATGTCCAAATATCAAACAAAAAAGAATAAAAGAAATGAATATTAATTTCATATACTCAAATAATGTATTTTTCATTATTATGTAATGTGTTTTCTTTAAATATCATTTCAATTTACTTGATGGTACTTGGATTTAATTGGAATGCCAAAAAGTGATCAAATAACTTTTATTATGATTATTTATTAATTTTCAAGTCCATGAAGTGGAAATAGCCTGGAAGCAACATAACTCATCCAATTATAATTATTATAACAATGTCTAAGTTCATACAATGATGAAACAGATGTCAAAATTCAAAATGTAAAGACAAAATTGATGTAAAAAATTTTTTAGAACCAAATTGATGTCAAATTCAAAATATTAGGACTAAAATATGTTATTATTCTTATTGTTACTATGCCTACGAAGCCTATTTTTTATTTGTTTGGGTATTAATGTAATTAAATAACTATGAAAATTATTTATACTTTTCTATAATTAAATATACATGTAAACTTATTTACACTTTTATTAATTTAATTTATAATGATTTTATATAAATGAGAATTTTATATCAACATGTTAAAAATACAATTAAATAGTTGAAAGCAATTATATATATATATTGGAGAAAAATATTAAAATGAAAATGTTTATTAGCAAGACATGATATTTGAAAATTAGTGAAATATATATTCAGACCCTAAAAACACAATTGCAATATGTTTAGGGGACACCAAAAACGGTTATACACTTGAATCCCCTTTATTTAATGGTATAGATAATGAAAATGAAAAAAGTAATAAAAATTAAATAGAAGAGGTTCGAATTCAAACTTACATATGTGGTCTTAGAGCGAGGATCAACCAAGACCTCTTCTGCCTCTCCTCCACCCTTTTGGGTGTGATATCTCAATAGCTCTCCCTAGGTCGAAGGCGAGTTAGAATTCAAACGTAGTAAATTAATATTTAATAATATATTTTCTACAATAAAGTGATAAAAACATACTATTTGCTACAATTCAAATATATAAATTAACATTTAAAATATTAAATGTAGAAAGATTAAAGATTTATTAGACACTTATGGGTTCCCTCCCTGCGTTCGACCTACCTGGATGTAGCAACCTGCCTTTCAGGAAAGCCTGCTTTTGTTTTCCCTTGTTGAACCTATCCTTGAAGGTCGGGTCGAATGCCTATTGGCTCCACAGCTCGCTAAGGGTGGCATCATTCAATTAGGAGCTATCCATGTAGCCCTTGCAGATATCATGGAACATGCCCTACAATCGTTTGGAGGACCTAATCCTCCAAGCCCTCTTAACAACGGGCTTATGATCTAGTAGAATGTAAAACGCCTTCTCCATACACAAAAATCATAACATACAAATAATCATAAGCATATACATAATATAAACATATTTTAACAAAAGTGAATAAATCATATCATTACTTTCTACTCCTGCCACCATATGTCCTTGACATCTCTCGAGATGTCATTCAAGTGGGTCATGGAGGTTATATAGAGTAGGTATATCCTCCATGATCCAATGGTGACCCTTAGCAAAAGAATCAAGGTTGTTATATAGATGAACTGAATTAAACACAATGAAAATATTTTAAATATTATATGCAATCCAAAATTAAAATGTCATAGAAAACATGTTTAAACTTACCTTTCTTTTCCATCTGGCCTAATCTGCTGAGCAATCTATAATCAGGACCAAGCGGTCTACCATTTGGGCTTAGCACCTCCTATCTAGGTCCAATGTTGTGACCCACTCGAGGAAGCAGGAGTATGATGGGATGTAGGGCTAGGAGTCCAACGATAGTGGTGGGCTTGGAGTAGGGTCATTGTTGCGATAGGCTATGAGTGGGAACGGGTGAAGGCAGGGGACCAGCATACCCAGGACTAGGCATCATCCAAAAAGGAAGGGTGATGATGGCAAGGATGGAGGTGGAGGGAGTGGAAGGGGAGGTGGTGGTAGGTGTAACACCCAATTTTTCCTATTATGCAAAATGACCATAATGCCTTTGAGGTCATTTTTGTACGAGAATCAGGGCTAGCCCAGGCCATCCTCAATGGGATAATTTAATATGAGGGTAATACTATATGTGATTAGATAGCAATTTGTGCAAAAATCACAATCCCCATTTTCCTTATACAAAATTACCAAAATGCCCTTGAGGTCATTTTTGCATGGAAATCGAGGGAGCTTCTGATTTTCAAAGGGTTAGTTTGATATTTGAAGGGAACTAGATGTATTTTGGATGGTAATAGATGTGAAAATCTCAATTCCTGGTTTTCCCATGAGCGAAATTACCAAAATGTCTCTAAGGTAATTTAAAGATTAAGTGAGATGAGACTTGTTATCACCGAGTAGTTGGATATGTTAATTAGAGGGGATATATGATATCTCTATTAGTCCGATGAGTTTCTATGTAAAATTATCATTTTGCCCCTAGTTAGTGCAATTAAGCTTAATTAAAATAATTAAGGAAATATATGCAATATTAGGCTTTAATTAAAGATATATTATTTTTATTTGTTAATTATGAGTCAAAATAATTATTTTGAGTTAATTAAGGCCTAAGATTGGTTAGGGAAAGTTTGATCCCATTTGTAATCAAGATGCTTTATGAGACAAAAAAGTAAAAGGTAGGGGACAAAAGTACACTTCTCTCTTCTTTTTTCTTAAAATTAGGGACATGTTGGTATTTAAATTTTGAATTAATCAAGCTTAAGCCAACTAAACATGCACGATAACTCTTTAACCTTGTCTTGGAAGCCTTAAACACCTAATTAGCAACCCAAAACACCAAATTACCAATTCCTAACCATTACCCTAATTAAACCCACCCTTAATCCTAACCTTAACACCCATGAAACACAAAAATATCTCACCTAATCCCCTCAAAGGCAGCGGCCAAACAGCCCCATTTTCCTCTTATATGTTATTTTTTTTCAAACACTTTCACTTCCTATACACTCTCATTCTTACCATCAACTTTTTTGGCCAAACTTGTTTGCCAAGTGATGTCCAAAAGAGCTATTATTCTCTCCATCTTAAGCTCTCTTCTTCCACTTCTCCTTCACCTTCAAGAACCTCCACTTTTGTTCCTCATCCAAGCTCCAAGCTCAAAAAAACACACCACCACCATAGATCTTCCCCAAACACATAAGCTTTCATCCTTATACATCAAACCAACACAAAAATTCTTCCTCCTATTTCTTTTTGCCTTGGCCGAAACCTCTTTGTCCTCAAAGAGAAGATTTTTCTTCTCCTTCTTTCACAAGAACAAGTTTTTTTCATCTTGCAAGAAAGAAACCTCTTTGGTATGGATTTTATTCTTGAGTTTTCTTTTCATTTCTACCATTTTCTTTTGTTTTTGTTGTGATCAAGGCCATAGCTTGATGATGAGTGTTTTTTATGATGGATGTGAGACCATCATGTGTATGACCTCTAAAGCTTAGGGCTTGATCTTTGGTTTCACAAAAAAAGGAAGAGAAAGAATGCTCATTTGGCTTCTTTGTTGTTTTTGAGCTAAATGGTGAGTTCAAGAAATGAGGATATTTAAACCATGGGAATAAAGGACTCTGAAGCCCATTTTCATTTTGTTAAGATCAATGGGGTTGCAAGTCTCACTTTTTAAAGTCTTGATTTTTTTAGCTCTTGATGTAAAAATGGACTTGCATTCATGCCTTGCATATCATGTTTATGTTCCAAGTTGTCACCTTGTAATCTTAAAGACTTAAAAATGAGCTTACATTTCATGCTTATATTTCAAGCATTGCACATCATGTTTATATTCCTAAGTTATCACCTTATAATGTTAAAGACTCAAAATGAGTTGCATGGCATATTTATTAATCTAGCCATCACCTATGTCTTTAAAGCTCAACACTTGCCCCTTTGGTCTTAAATGGAAATTTTGATTATGGACACACACACACAAATATATATGTATATATTGGCCATATAAGAGTAGTGGGTTAAAGTTGGTTTTTTGTATTTTAGGATTTGAATTTTGTGTCTTAAGTGTACAAAGGAATTTTGAAAGAGTTGGAAACTCAAAAGGAGCAAAAATATGATTTTAAGTAAATAGAACCTTATTTATGAAATTTTAAGTTTGACTATTGATTTAAATGGTAACAATTAATTTTTAAAAGGGATAGAATGATTTCATGTGTTTAAATGTCTAGAATAGTTTTTGATAAAAACTAATAATTAGAAAAGTAAAAAATGTAATTTCCAAGCTTTTTCGTAATTTCAATTTTGCCACTGTTTGACATTGTTTGACAATGTAGGACACTATTTTCCACTATTCATGTGGTCAAAAATGTGTTCAAAATTGTTTTATGTGTCTTAGATGTCTTGGAATGGCTTTTGGGAAAAATAGTAATTGGAAATGGTCAAAAATATAATTTCTAAAGCTTTTGTAATTTTAATTTTTGACACTATTTGGCACGTTTATTTATGTTTAGTACGTCACTATTCACATGATAAAAAATTATTAATAATTGTCATAAAAATTATTTTTGGCATCTTAGGAAAAACTTATGACTAGAAAAGGTCAAAAATGTAATTTCCAACACATTTGAAATTAAAATACTGATACTATCTAGCACTAGTTAGTATTGTTTGGTAATGTTCACATGCTTAAAAATTAGTGATAATTGTTGTAAAAATTATTTTTGGCATCTTAGATGCTTAAAAGGATAATTACAAGTGTTAGGTTGGATAATTTTGCAAAATGCGAAAAAATGCATCTTGAGCTCCTCATTATGGAATTTTGGCCAAATGGATTAATTAGAGTTAGTAATGATTTTGAATATGTCCATGTATTCAAAATACCATTTATGATGTTAAGAATGATTTTTAGAAGGTCAAAATGTGAAACTTTGCACTTTGACCCCTAAAATCTAACAAAATTTGGCTAATGGCCCAAAATGGTTTCTACGATGAATTTATATGATTTCTACGTATAACTGCATGGGCCACCATTCAAAAACTTGATCGCTTCCAAAAGAGAGTGACACTAGTAAGTATACTAGGTTGTCAAGTAATGAAGAAAAGAGAGGGTTGTCGTACCTACAGGGATAATTCAAAAACCAGTTCTAGTTAATTAGATGACAAGTTGAACAAATGAAAGGAGATGATATGGAAAGGAATTTAAAGGCTAAAGTGCTAAAACAATGTGAAAGGGATATAAAAATTGATTAAGTTAAATGCTTAGGGTGATTTATTTCAACTATGTGTGAACAAAATACAATATAAACATCAATATGCCTTGTCCAAATTCAATCAAGTGATGGTAGGATCATCATGTCATTAAAGTCTTTCTCAAGATCATCTACTGCCACTCAAGCAAAGTCAAGCACCTAATCTCTTAGCATACTTAAGTCTACAAGTAGTTCTCAAACCCTTAAATACCACGTGAATCATGTTTGCCTATCTCTAGGTGTCATTCAATTCATGGCATTGCATTCATAGGCATGACTCTTACTTTTTTTCAAATTTGTAAAAACACCTATAATCTTGAATTGGTGATCAAACAATTCAAGATAAATAAGTTCAAATGCAATGCTCACTATCAAATGAGAACAAGGCATAAATTCATTCATATTAGCATAATGTCAAACACATAGCCTCCATAAATCACCCTTGACAAAGGGTTTAGTTACAAGTCATGGAGAATTAAATAAAAGCAACATAGATGAAAGAAGATGAGAAGAAGTCATAAACAAAGAAAGATACACAGAGAGTTAAAGAACAATCCCAAGAAAGGTCTCTTTCTCAAGCTCTTGAAGTTTCAATCCCTTTTGCTCTCCAAACTCTAGCCTCCTCCTTCCTCTATTTTGGTTCTATGTGTGTCCCCTTGCTAACATGTTTCCTAGGTGTTTGTGCCAATCATAGGCTACCAAAGTCAATACAAAGGCCCAATTCAGATGTCAAATTCGTGAACTGACACTATAGCGTGGCTTTAGTTTCTGGACCCATGCTCAGCATGGATTTCCGACATCCCTTCATTTTCAATTCTTGTTCCTTTGCATTCCTAGATCAAATGCTTCCCTAATTCTTCTTCCAAAAAGCTACAAAACCAATGGAAAACAAAACTCGAATGCGAGGTTAAACGTGAGTGTAATCATGCAAGAATTTGAACTAAATGATGCAAAAAAGGCAACTAAAAAACTAAAACTAACTATCAATAAACTAAAAGTCTCAAGAAAACTAAAGAAAAACATAACTCCTAAAGGAGTTATCACAACCCCTAATAGAAGAACTTGCTTGTCCCCAAGCAAGTCTCATGACAAAACTAAACAAGCAAGATGGTATTTACATATCATAATGTAATACCCTAAACATTATTTAAAAATTAATTTGAGCTTTATTAGTCATAATTTCAAAAATATGACAGTTAAGCAATGATGATGATGGCCAACGACGCTAAAAAGAAAAAATTTGCCCGGGTAATAGTAACCTTACAGCCTTATCAGCCTGTCGGGACAAGCTAACTCTTTAGATCTAGGACAGGAAATGCCTGGGACTGAGAAAAGAAAGGGTTAAGGTTAGAAATGATAAGGAATAGGAAGTTACACCTAGAATTAATTTTTGGGTAATGTTTGACTACCCGGTACGTGTTTTACCTATTTGGTAGAGTTTTGATGTGTGATTTTTAACACCGTACAAGTTACTTAATGGCCAAGTAACCTTTACCAACCACTTTATGCCAAGTGGATGGCAAGGATTGAAACTTGAAAAGTAAGTTTTAATCATTGCCTTTCATTTATTTTTATTTTACCCAGGTGCCAATATTTCATCCGTTCGGTAAAATTTCAATGTGCGGTTTCAACATGAAAGATAGTTTAATCATTATACATAGATAATGCATATCCATTCAAGCCAAGTGTAGGACTAAGCTTTAATCTTGGTTTACAAGATTAAATCCTAGTCATTCATTTGTTTTTCTTTTCTTTAAAGAATTACACATTTATATTATATGATATCTACAATTTAATACAAGATAAATATAAGAAAAGCAACCTTATCATTCCATCATCATCAATTTTGGCCAGCCCACTCAAGAAACACCTCATCCATTGTTCTTGCTCCCAAACCTTCATTCTTGCTTTCAAATCCCCAAAACACTAGCTCAAAATCACTAAAACACCAAGATCCCTTTATAAAACTTGTTCTATTTATCAAGATTTATCAATCCAACCAATTAGAATTTGAAATGCTCACCACTTCTCACTTTGATATCACATACTTTACTGCCCAAGGGAGGGTTTGGTGTTGGTTTGAGTGTACGCTCTTTTTCTGTGAGTACAAATGACCAAAATACCCTGAGGTCATTTTTACCTGAATTCCAGGAAGTAACCAGTCCTAATAGGTCAAATCAATGTTTGAAGGGATTAAACTGTTATGTTTGATATCCAAGGTGAAAATCTCGTTTTCTAACTTTCGGCTCAAAATGACCAAAATACCCCTCCGTGTTCTACGCGTAAAGGTGCCTTTCTAACTTTTCCAGGAAGTTTGGAATGATGTTTATGAGTGGTCTGATGTTTATGTAGGAGGTCCCTGCAGTTTTAGTATAAAATTACCATTTTGCCCTTAGAACAGTGTACAGTGAGCCTAATGACGTAATTAAGCAAACCTAAGCAATATTAGGTTCTAATCGAAGATTAATTAATTTTGATAATTAATCTAGAGTCAAAATAATTTATTAAGGTTAATTAGAACCTAAGATTGCTTAGATAAACTCTAATTACATTCTTTAATTCAAGATTCCTAGTCATGGAATCTTGAATAGTTTCTCTCTCCAATTCCTTAAATTAAGGAATTGTGCCCATACCTCATTTGACTAAGAAAATGATTTTAAATTGTTAATCTAGCAAGATCACTCCTAATCAAGTCTTGACAACCTTAATTAGCCATCACCTCACCTAAACACTTTCTTACAAACTCCTAATCAAACCTTAATCAAAGAAACACCTAAACACATCACTAAACCACAATTACATGAACAATTTCTCTTCCTCCTTTGGGTTGTAAAGTTGGCCGAATTCTCACCCCAAGGAAAGTGTCACATGTTGATTTTTGCTTCACTCAAAGACCATGCCTCAAGCCATACTTTGAGCCATATCTAGCCATGCTTTCAACCATGCTTTGCCCATGCCTTAAGCCATGCCAATCAAGAGATATTTTTTCTCCCTTGCCCTCAAGGCCGTCGGCCATTCTTCCTTGTGCAGCCTTCATGTTGAAAATTTCTATAAATACCAAGCTTGGAAGAACTTGGTTACACCTTAGAAGCTTTGCCAAGTTTAGTTCTCTTGCTTTTTCTTGCATTTTCTCTCAAAGTTCTCTTCATCTTGTTCTTCTTCTTCTTCCTCAAAGAATCCTTCCACCACCACAAATAACCATAAACCACCACTCCCTCACCTCAAACCATCTCTTAAACACTTAAACTTTCCATTTCCAAGCTTACAAACTCAAGGAAAAATCATCTTCCTTGACCTTTCTTCTTGGCCAAATCCTCCTCCTCCTCCAAGAGAAGATTTTGTCTTCTCATTTCTTCAAGGATCAAGCTTTCTTTCATCCTTCTCAAAGACTTCTTTAGGTAGGGGTTTGTTTTCAAAGTTTTCTTTACTTTCTTTAAGAAAAGTTCTAGTTTTCTCTTGGTTTTCAAAGTCTTCCTCTTCCTCTCTTCATTTCGGCCTTAGGGCCTTTGGTTGAGAAAAACTTTGGCTTGATGATGAGGTTTCAAGATAATGACTTGTTGTTGTCATGTGAGAAACCTCTAAAGCTTGAAAAACTTGGTCTTGGACCATATATGCTTGTGGTTTCTTTCTCTTTTCTTGCTTATGATTTCATTTTTCCTTTCCTTTTCCTTCACAAGTTTTCTTTTTCTCTTCCTTTACCTCTCATGATTTCGGTTTCCTCTTCCTTTGTTTGAACAAAGTTTGTTAAAAATGTTAAGTAGATCACAAAAGTTTTGTTAAGAAAATTAATCATATGTTTTCAAAGAGCTCTAAGCTTACCCTTGCCAACCTTAAAGTTGGTCGGCTGTTCTAAGAGTTTTACTCTAGATTGAAGCCCATGAGCAATAAAATAAAGAATATGACTTAGTTCTTTGTATGTTTGTTTAGACAAAGTGTTGAGCTTTGTGTCATTTTCTTGAGCTTGATGATGAAGTTCAAACCAAAGGCTTCTTTGAAGACTTGGTGCTAAGAACTCTAAAGCTCACTTTATGTTGTTAAGATACATATTTGGGTTGAGGTTGTGATGTTCCTTTAAAGTCTTGTAAGAGCTCTAGTTAAGTAAAATGAAATTGCACTCATGTTTATGTTTATGCCTTGCATAGCATGTTTATTTTGATGCCATCACTAAACTCTCAAGAATAACTAAATGAACTTGCATTATCATGTTTAAATTTCCAAGCTTGCATTTCATGTTTATATTTCAAGTCATCACTTAATCTTTAAAGATAATAATGAAGTTGCATCTCATATTTATTTTATGCTCTCACTTTACTTTCTAATGAAGAGTAAAACAAGTGCATATCATGTTTAAGTTTATGCCATCACTTAAATATCCTAGAGCTCAAAGACTTGTCCAAGTATCTTACATAAAGTTTTAGAAAATGGAGGCATTTCAAGAATGCCATTTCGGCCTTGTGATGATGATGATGGACTTGAGATGAGTTCATCTAATCATAAGTGCCCATAGTCTAAGTCTTGGAATTTTTCTAAGCTTAGGTGTATTCAAAGAACATTATGAACAAAGCTTTATGTTTTAAATCTACTTCTTGAGCTAAATAATTTAGCTACTGACCTAGCACATATTTATGTGATTTTAATCAGATTAATTGGTTTCTAAAAGAGTTTTGAGTTCCTAAAATGATTCCAAGAGAAACTAGCAACTTATATGCATTTAAATCATGAGATTATGTGATTATTTGATGCTTATGTTTTCGGTTCTACCTTGTGCACTTGGCCACTATATAAATTCTGTTTTATGGTGTTAAAATGTGTAAAATTATGTTTGAGTGAAGCAAGGAACGATTTAGGGAAGTTAGAAAAGAATAAGTAACTAAAAAGGACTTAAAATGTGAATTCTAGAATGCTTAGATGCACAAATTGTGATTTCTGTTCCAGCATAATTGGACTCAAGAAAAATGGTTTATAATTAGTGGATATATGTAGGAATCCCTCATAATTGGTTTAGGAGTTTATTATAGAGCTTTAGGCGAAGACAGAACTTAAAAAGGGTCAAAGAGAGAGATTCTAGGACCCCGTAATCATAAGACAAAATTCTGCCCAAGGTGATGAAGTGTTGTATGGTTATGTTAGTAAGCATAAACATTAGAGGAAATTATAGGTAATGATCCCCTAGGTGTTATAAAGATCCATAATGAATGTTAGGATAATTGGAACACAAGTTTAAGACCCGTAAGGGTCAAAGCATAAGACACCATGAGATAGAAGGTGTGATGTGAGAATGAGATCGAGTATGTATACTCATAACGATTGTGAATGTATAAATCCCATGGATATGAGACTATATGTGTGTTTGAGACATGTTGTTGTGATAATGTGATACATTATGCCTTAGATGCATGAGAATGCGAGATATGAATGAGTTAGGAGGGTATGCTCTTGTATTTTTTAAGAAATTGATTTGATTGAGAAATTTCATGAGAACAACATATGTGATTTGAGTTATGTGGCATGACTCAAATTTGAGGAAATTCAGAGTGATGTCGTTATGATGCCAAATTTCCATCAAATTTGAGGGACTTGAGAAAAGTTTTGAAATGAATGATTTATATGTGACATGCCGAGACGTATTTCTCCCTACGGTGAGGAGAAAAGAAACCCATGGGCGGTATGGTCGTGGAGCCATACCAAAGCGGACAATGTCACTGGTCTTAACTAGATAATGCATTTCACAATTGAGACGTACTTCTCCTGACGGTGAGGAAAGGTAAAACCGTGAAGGCATCGACATTAGCCTGCCAAAGCGGACAAAGTCATTGGTCTTAACCAGTTGATGCATTTCAGAGAAGGAAGAAAGTCCCATGATGGGTGATTCCTTAGGTCCCCTGCCTACTCTGGGAGTCGGGATTATTATTGTTATGATTATGATTCGCTTATCAAGAGGATAAGTAAGAACTAGTGACGACTAGTTAAGGTATGAGCTCATAGCCTAGAATTAGGGGTCGATTACTATTTTTACATACCATGATGTCACAAGTTTGAGAAATGAGAAAAGATGTGAAGCATTTGGCTCATGAAAGAGAGAAGTTGATTACGAGAAAGTACATGCCACTTATATGAGAACCAGTTGATGATTATATGTTTTAATTGTTTGCTGCATAAAGTGTTACCATGTATTCATGTTTTGCTATGTTGCATACATGCATTAAGATTCATTATAAAAGACATGGACCTTGGATAATTATCTTTTGTGAAAACATCATAAGAACCTTTGCATGTTTAACCTTTTCATAATAAACCCAAGGTTCTTGGGACGTAAACGATGACACTAGGATAGAGGATTTCCCTACTAAGATTCTTTAGCAAGATTCTCACCCTCTCTCTTCTCTTTCCGTTACATCTTTAGACTGATGGCGTCATTCATGATTTTTATTGACGCGCCCATGTGGAGTGCACTACGATCCTATCATCAGTCCTATCACTTTGAGGGTCGTTGCCGTGCGGATTTTTGCATACATGGGTCGTCCATTTGCATTCCCGGTCTCCAATTTCCATTTCACCCCGACCTCTCCCTTTGGAACGATATGATCTTCGAGAGGACGCGATCCGTGACAAGAGAACGCGTGCCCGTCCTTCATCTTCAGCGGTGCGCAGTTACCCGAGTACATTCCTCGTCCAGGCATTCCGAGACCGATCCGAGAGATCCCTTCCCATCCCTTTCAGGAGTCTGAATTTCCCATGGACATGGGGAGGGGCAGCGAGGATACGGTGATGCGGCGGAGGCTAGCTCGACACCCGAAGATGCACCTACGTCGAGGAGGTCATGTCCATCCACCTTTCGTTTGCACGCGCCCGAGGAGCTCGCACAGGTCATTGGGTACATACCATCGAGGGACGAGGAGGAGCGTCATCCGTAGTTTGAGGGGGTAGTCATGGCTTGGGATTAATCTTTTGGGGCTTTCCATGTATTCACTATTTATGTTTCCTATTTTACGTTTCCTATACTATAAGCTCTACCCACTTATATAGGTATGACTTTATGTTTTTATTCCAGTTATGTACTAAACTATGTTAATTAATATTATGATGATTGTTCCTATGAGTAAAGTGTTCCTTAATGCTTTTGTACTTATGATTTATTCTCCTTTTCCGCTTTACATTTCGCTTATGTTGCATGCAATGGCTCGCATCTTGTTTTATATATTTCCAAAAAAAAAAAAGTTACCCATATTTTCCGCTAAGTAATTTTACAAATGAGTTTTAAAGGGAAGTAATAACTAATAATTAATCTTAATACGTCCTAAGCGTATTGGGTTAAATATTAGGGTGTTACATTATGGTATCAAGAGCAATTTTCATCGGAGCTTGAGGATTGGACTAACCATGCTTTATAGGCATGTTACGGTAGTATATCATGTATAGAGGTTAGCTATTAGAGATAAGCTATAGGATAGGCATTCATGACCCTGTTTGCATGTCTGTGCCATGGTAACTAGCTCATCCAGTTTGGAATATTGAGCCTGATCACCTCAGTGTTTGTTGACTTGTGTGTTTAGGGACCAATGGCACCTTGTACAAAATAGGAACGAACGAAGGAGAACAAGGGAATGAGACTAGCTGCCATTCGTGAAATGGCGAGAGCGATGGAACGCATGTTCGATCGCATGAACCAACCGAGGGATGCTGCTCAAGGTCCCCCCTGCGAGGCAGTGGAACAAGCCCATTTTGGGGAGTTCCACAAGGCCAATCCCCAACCTTCCATGGAGCCTTGAACCCGACAAGGCTGATGAGTGGATCAAGAACATGGAAAAGATCTACTCTGTCGCCTGCTGGAGGAAGAGTAACCTTCACTGGTTATATGATGGAGTCTGATGTGGAGTTTTGGTGGACCGGCACTAAGAGATTGCTAGAAGCTACGGGCACCGCAATCAATTGGGAGATGTTCAAGACTTACTTCTATGAAAAGTATTTCCCAAGTCAGGAACGCGAAGGACATCGAGTTTATGCAACTAACCTAAGGTGGATCTACTGTCGCCCAATACACGGCAAAGTTTGAGGAATTAATCAAGTTTTCTCGGGTTTTCCAAGGGAATCCGACGAAATATGGAAGTGTGTTAAGTTCGAGGCCGGGTTGAGGGCCAAACTTAACGTGGCTGTGGCACACATGGAGATTAGGGATTTCCCCACCCTAGTCAACAAGTGCCAGATCATTGAAGAAGGGCACAAGAAGCTGAGCATCGCAAGGGCGGATCGTCCCCATGGGTTGGGACCTCAAGCCCGAGGTTCAAGCCGCAACATCAGAACCAGTTGAGGAACCACTACCATCCTTACCAATCCATTCAGTTCAAGCAACAACAACAACAACAACAACAAGGACCTGTCAACCAAACCTTCCGGAAACACCCGAGGCCACCGTTCAACCACAACGACCGTGGAACCGCAACAACCAACAAGGAGGAGCGAGCTCCTCGCATCAACAATCAAGGAGGGCCCAATGGGAACAAGAACAAGGCACCTCAAGGAGCCCCTACCGCTTCCCGGACCTATACAGGCCGCGGTGTGCCTTCGATGTGAAAAGTCATGGCAATCTCCTTTGCCATGCGGGGCAAGGAGTATGCTTCTGATGTGGCAAGCCCGGCCACTACGCCAAGGATTGGAGAAGCGGAGGGTCATCGAGTCACCCCCAACCGCAACACCAAGGAAAGGTCTTTACCCTCAATGCGAAGGACAACCGGATCCAACGACCTCATCGAAGGTAAGTGCGAATTAAATGGTAGAACCTTAACTGTATTATATGACTCTGGTGCTACTCACTCTTTCATATCACATGCTAGTGTCGAGTCTTTGAATCTGAAAGTTTCTAAGCTTCCTTTTGATCTTATTGTCTCTACCCCTACAAATCATCCTGTACATACCTAACTGTTGTTTAAATTGCCATCTTACTATTGAAAATAGGGCCTTTATCATAGATTTGATTTGTTTACCCTTGAAAGACATAGGAATAATTCTTGGCATGGATTGGCTCTATGCTAACCATGTATTGTTAGATTGTTATGCCAAAACCGTTATTTTCATCTTCCCCTAGCAAAACTAGTCAAACCTTGAAACTCTATGTAAATTCCATAGATGTCTTCTGGAGTGGGGAGAAAACTAAGGAATATGTCCTTCTAGCCGCTAGTGAGGTAGACTTTGAGAGAACATAGATGATATCCCTATAGTGAGAGAATATCCTAGGTATTTCCTGGATGAGATACCAGTTCCCTCCTAGAGAGAAGAGTTCTCCATTGAGTTGGTTCCAGGAACGGGACCTATCTTGATAGCCCCTTATAGGATGTCACCTTTGGAGTTGAAGGAATTGAAAACCCAGTTGGAGGAGCTGTTAGAGAAAAATTTTATAAGACCTAGTGCTTCACCGTAGGAGCCCTAGTTTTATTTGTTAAGAAAAAGGATGGGAGCATGAGATTGTGTATAGATTATAGGCAATTGAATAAAGTAACGGTGAAAAATAAGTACCCTTTGCCTAGGATTGATGATCTCATGGACCAATTGAAAGGAGCGGTGGTATTCTCAAGATTGATTTAAGGTCGGATACCACCAGATTAGAGTGAGAGATGAGGATATACCTAAAATCGCCTTTAGAACACGGACAGACACTTAGAGTTTACCGTGATGTCTTTTGGATTGACGAACGCTCCTGCCGTATTCATGGATTATATGAATAGGATCTTTAGACCCTATTTAGATAAGTTCATGGTCATTTCCATAGATGATATACTCATCTATTTGAAGACTCACGAGGAGCATGAGCGTCATCTAAGGATGGTTTTAGAGGTTTTAAAGGAGAAGAAATTATACGCGAAGCTTTCTAAGTGTGAATTTTGGTTAAGAAGTGAAGTTTTTGGGACATGTAGTATCGAAAGAGGTATAGCTATTGACCCTAGTAAGATAGAAGCCGTGATGAATTGGGATAGACCGACCACCGTAACGGAAATACGGAGCTTTTGGGTTTAGCAGGCTATTATCATAGATTTATTAAAGGATTTTCCCTCGCCTTTCCCTAACCAAGCTCACTAGGAAGAACACCCCATTTTCATGGAATCCCGATTGTGAGAAGAGCTTCCAAGAGTTAAAGGAAAGGTTAACCTCGACCCCAGTTTTGGTTTTACCCGACCCCAATGTACCCTTTGAAGTATATTGTGATGCTTCAGGAAGGGTTTAGGCTATATGTTGATGGTAAATAGGCAAGTGGTAGCCTATGCATCTAGACAACTCAAGCCTCACGAGGTGAACTACCCACCCATGACCTAGAGTTGGCCGCCATAGTGTTTGCCTTGAAGATTTGGAGGCATCACTTGTATGGAGTAAGGTTTGAAGTTTCTCGATCACAAGAGTCTTAAGCACCTCTTTGATCAAAAGGAGTTAAATATGAGGCAAAGAAGGTGGATGGAGTTTCTAAAGGACTATGATTTCCTTAAGTTACCACCCCAAGGCTAATGTAGTCGCCAATGCCTTGAGTCGAAAATCATTACGTCTGTCTCACATGATGGTCAAAGAAGTTGAGCTAATAGAGAAGTTTAGGGATATGAATTTGGGATGTCTGTTTAGAAAGACTATGAAGATGTGTCATCTTACGGAAACAGTGGATTTAAAAGAGGGTCATTATGGCACAAGTGGAGAATGAAGAGTTTAGGGAGACCCTCGAAATGGTTAAGGCAGGCAAACTAAAGGGTTTTGAGCAAGGACCCGATAGTTTGTGGAGGTTTGAAGGGCAGACTGTGTACCGCAAGATGGTGAACTCCGAGAGAGCATCTTGGAGGAGGCCCACAAAAGCCACTTCACCATTCATCCTGGTGCTACCAAGATGTATCAGGATATGAAGAAGATGTTTTGGTGGCCCGGATTGAAAAAGGACGTAGTAGCTTGGGTTAGTAAGTGCTTGGTCTGTCAAAAGGTGAAGATTGAGCACCAAAAGCCTTTAGGAATGTTACAACCCTTGCCTATCCCGAATGGAAGTGAGATAGTATTTCTATAGATTTTGTGACCGGCCTACCTAGGACCCAGCCCCATGATGCTATTTGGGTAATAGTGGACAGGTTAACCAAGTCAGCCCATTTCCTACCCATCAAGATAACCTTTTCCCTAGATAAGTTATCCCAGTTGTACATCCAAGAGATAGTGAGGTTACATGGAGTTCCATCGACAATAATCTCGATTCGAGATTCGGTTTACGTTGTGTTTTTGGGGAGCCTTTCAAAAGGCGTTTGGTTCAAGCTATGTTTAAATGGCTTACCACCCTCAAACAGATGGACAATCAGAAAAACTATCCAAATGTTGGAAGATATGCTGAGGCGTGTGTTTTGGATAGAAAGGGGAGTTGGGATAAGTACCTCACTTATTGAGTTTGCATATAACAACAGTTATCATGCGAGCATCGGTATGGCACGTACGAAGCCTTGTATGGAAGGAAGTGCCATCGCCTTTGTGTTGCCATGATCCCAGAGAACAAAGCATTTTGGGACCGAAAGTAGTGAGGGAAACCACGAGCAAATAAGAAAGATCAAGGATAGAATCTTAACCGCTGGAGCCGACAAACGACAAACGCGAAAGCCGTTGGAGTTCCCAGAAGGCGAGCATGTTTTCTTAGGATTACCCCCACTACAGGCATAGGTAGAGCCATGCGAGTCAAAGTTGAGTCCAATTTTCTAACCTTTTGAAATTCTTCAGAGAGTCGGGACAATTGTTTACAAATAGCCCTACCTCTAACTGCTAATCTTCATGACGTCTTTCACGTCTCCCACTAAGAAAATACCAATCCGATCCTAGCCATGTGTTAGAACAGAGCATGTGAGTTAAGGGAGGACCTAACTTTCAATCTACCACCAACGAGGATCGTGGACCGTGGTGTCAAGCAATTGAGGAACAAGTCCGTTCCTTTGGTGAAAGTTACGTGGACGCGACAAGACGGAAGAGTACATGTGGAGTTGGAATTCGATATGCGGATGAAGTATCCTAAGCTTTTCTAAGGTAACGAATTTCGAGGGCGAAATTCTTTTTAAGGAGGGGAGTAATGTACGTCCGATTTTTTTATTTGGTACAAATGACCAAATGCCCTGAGGTCATTTTTACCGAATTCGAGGAAGCTAACCCAGTCCTCGAATGGGTCAACTCAATGTTTGAAGGGGATTATAACTGTTATGTTTGATATCCGAGGTGAAATCTCGTTTTCTAACTTTCAGCTCAAAATGACCAAAATACCCCTACGTGTTCTACGCGGGTAAAGGTGCCGTTTGAGCCCAAACTTTTCCAGGAAGTTTGAAATGATGTTTATGAGTGGTATTTGATGTTTAGTCGAGACCAGGAGGTCCCGGCAGTTTTAGTGCAAAATTACCATTTTGCCCCTAGAACAGTGTACAGTGAGCCTAATGACGTAATTAAGCAAACCTAAGCAATATTAGGCTCTAATCGAAGATTAATTTATTTCGATAATTAATCTAGAGTCAAAATAATTTATTAAGGTTAATTAGAACCTAAGATTGCTTAGTTAAACTCTAATTACATTCTTTAATTCAAGATTCCTAGTCATGGAATCTTGAATAGTATTTTCTCTCCAATTCCTTAAATTAAGGAATTGTGCCCATACCTCATTTGACTAAAAAATGATTTTAAATTGTTAATCTAGCAAGATCACTCTCCTAATCAAGTCTTGACAACCTTAATTAGCCATTACCTCACCTAAACACTTTCTTACAAACTCCTAATCAAACCTTAATCAAAGAAACACCTAAACACATCACTAAACCACAATTACATGAACAATTTCTCTTCCTCCTTTGTAAAGCTGGCCGAATTCTCACCCCAAGGAAAGTGTCACATGTTGATTTTTGCTTCACTCAAAGACCATACCTCAAGCCATACTTTGAGCCATACCTAGCCATGCTTTCAACCATGCTTTGCCCATGCCTTAGGCCATGCCAATCAAGAGATATTTCTTCTCTCCCTTGCCCTCAAGGCGTCGGCCATTCTTCCTTGTGCAGCCTCCATGTTGCAAAATTTCTATAAATACCAAGCTTGGAAGAACTTGGTTACACTTTAGAAGCTTTGTCAAGTTTAGTTCTCTTGCTTTTTCTTGCATTTTCTCTCAAAGTTCTCTTCATCTTGTTCTTCTTCTTCTTCCTCTCAAAGAATCCTTCCACCACCACAAACAACCATAAACCACCACTCCTCACCTCAAACCATCTCTTAAACACTCAAACTTTCCATTTCCAAGCTTACAAACTCAAGGAAAAATCATCTTCCTTGAGTTTTCTTCTTGGCCGAATCCTTCTCCTCCTCCAAGAGAAGATTTTGTCTTCTCATTTCTTCAAGGATCAAGCTTTCTTTCATCCTTTCAAAGACTTCTTTAGGTAGGGGTTTGTTTTCAAAGTTTTCTTTACTTTCTTTAAGAAAAGTTCTAGTTTTCTCTTGGTTTTCAAAGTCTTCCTCTTCCTCTCTTCATTTCGGCCTTAGGGCCTTTGTTGAGAAAAACTTTGGCTTGATGATGAGGTTTCAAGATAATGACTTGTTGTTGTCATGTGAGAAACCTCTAAAGCTTGAAAAACTTGGTCTTGGACCATATATGCTTGTGGTTTCTTTCTCTTTTTCTTGCTTATGATTTTGGTTTTTCCTTCCTTTTTCCTTCACAAGTTTTCAGTTTCTTTCCTTTTCCTCCATGATTTCGGTTTCCTCTTCCTTTGTTTGAACAAAGTTTGTTAAAAATGTTAAGTAGATCACAAAAGTTTTGTTAAGAAAATTAATCCTATGTTTTCAAAGAGCTCTAAGCTTACCCTTGCCAACCTTAAAGTTGGTCGGCCGTTCTAAGAGTTTTACTCTAGATTGAAGCCCATGAGCAATAAAATAAAGAATATGACTTAGTTCTTTGTATGTTTGTTTAGACAAAGTGTTGAGCTTTGTGTCCATTTTCTTGAGCTTGATGATGAAGTTCAAACCAAAGGCTTCTTTGAAGACTTGGTGCTAAGAACTCTAAAGCTCACTTTATGTTGTTAAGATACATATTGGGTTAAGGTTGTGATGTTCCTTTAAAGTCTTGTAAGAGCTCTAGTTAAGATAAAATGAAATTGCACTCATGTTTATGTTTATGTCTTGCATAGCATGTTTATTTTGATGCCATCACTAAACTCTCAAGAATAACTAAATGAACTTGCATTATCATGTTTAAATTTCCAAGCTTGCATTTCATGTTTATATTTCAAGTCATCACTTAATCTTTAAAGATAATAATGAGGTTGCATCTCATATTTATTTTATGCTCTCACTTTACTTTCTAATGAAGAGTAAAACAAGTGCATATCATGTTTAAGTTTATGCCATCACTTAAATATCCTAGAGCTCAAAGACTTGCCCAAGTATCTTACATAAAGTTTTAGAAAATGGAGGCATTTCAAGAATGCCATTTCGGCCTTGTGATGATGATGATGGACTTGAGATGAGTTCATCTAATCATAAGTGCCCATAGTCTAAGTCTTGGAATTTTTCTAAGCTTAGGTGTATTCAAAGAACATTATGAACAAAGCTTTATGTTTTAAATCTATTCTTGAGCTAAATAATTTAGCTACTGACCTAGCACATATTTATGTGATTTTAATGAGATTAATTGGTTTCTAAAAGAGTTTTGAGTTCCTAAAATGATTCCAAGAGAAACTAGCAACTTATGTGCATTTAAATCATGAGATTATGTGATTATTTGATGCTTATGTTTTTGGTTCTGCCTTGTGCACTTGGCCACTATATAAATTCTATTTTATGGTGTTAAAATGTGTAAAATTATGTTTGAGTGAAGCAAGGAACGATTTAGGGAAGTTAGGAAAGAACAAGTAACTAAAAAGGACTTAAAATGTGAATTCTAGAACACTTAGATGCACAAATTGTAATTTATGTTCCAGCATAATTGGACTTAAGAAAAATGGTTCATAATTAGTGGATATGTGTAGGAATCCCTCATAATTGGTTTAGGAGTTTATTATAGAGCTTTAGGCGAAGATGGAACTTAGAAAGGGTCAAAGATGAAGATTCTAAGACTCCATAATCATAAGATGAAATTTTTCCCAAGGTGATGAAGTGCTGTATGGTTATATTAGTAAGCATAAACATTAGAGGAAATTATAGGTAATGATCCCTAGGTGTTATAAAGATCCATAATGAATGTTAGGATAATTGGAACACAAGTTTAAGACCCTAAGGGTCAAGGCATAAGACACCATGAGATAGAAGGTGTGATGTGAGAATGAGATCGAGTGTGTATACTCATAATGATTGTGAATGTATAAATCCCATGGATATGAGACTATATGTGTGTTTGAGACATGTTGTTGTGATAATGTGATACATTATGCCTTAGATGCATGAGAATGCGAGATATGAATGAGTTAGGAGGGTATGCTCCTGTTTTTTAAGAAATTGATTTGATTGAGAAATTTTATGAGAACAACATGTGTGATTTGAGTTATGTGGCATGACTCAAATTTGAGGATATTCGAGTGATGTCGTTATGCTGCGAATTTCCATCAAATTTGAGGGACTTGAGAAAAGTTTTGAAATGAATGATTTACATGTGAAATGCGAGACGCATTTCTCCTGACCTGAGGAGAAAGGAAACTCGTAGGGGGTATGGTCGAGAACCATACCGAACAATGTCACTGGTCTTAACCAGATGATGCGTTTTGCAGACTTTAGACGTACTTCTCCTGCTACGGTGAGGAGAAGGTAAAATCGTGAGGGCATCGACATTAGCCCCCAAAGCGGACAAAGTCACTTGGTCTTAACCAGTTGATGCATTTTAGAGAAGGAAGAAAGTCCCATGATGGGTGATTCCTTAGGTCCCCGCCGTACTCTGGAGTCGGGATTATTATTGTTATGATTATGATTCGCTTATCAAGAGGATAAGTAAGAACTAGTGATGACTAGTTAAGGTATGAGCTCATAGCCTAGAATCAGGGTCGGTTACTATTTTTACATAGCATGATGTCACAAGTTTGAGAAATGAAAAAAGATGTGAAGCATTTGGCTCATGAAAGAGAGAAGTTGATTACGAGAAAGTACATGCCACTTATATGAGAACTAGTTGATGATTATATGTTTTAATTGTTTGCTGCATAAAGTATTGCCATGCATTCATGTTCTGCTATGCTGCATACATGCATTAAGATTCATTATAAAAGACACGGACCTTGGATAATTATCTTTTGTGAAAACCTCATAAAAAACCTTTGCATGTTTAACCTTTTCATAATAAACCCAAGGTTCCTGGGGACATAAACGATGACACTAGGATAGAGGATTTCCCTACGAGATTCTTTAGCAAGATTCTCACTCCTCTCTCGTTTCTTTCCGTTACGTCTTCAGACCGCGATGGCATCGTTCGTGATTTTTGTTGATGTGCCCATGTGGGAGGTGTACTATGATTCAGATCATCAGCCCTATCACTTTGAGGGTCCTATGCTGTGCGATTTTTGCATACATGGGTCATCCATTTCATTCCCGTCTCGTTTCCATTTCACCCGACCTCTCCCTTCACGATATGATCTTCGAGAGGACGCAACCCGTGACGAG
Organism: Dalbergia oliveri; assembly: GCA_030441495.1. NCBI lineage: Eukaryota > Viridiplantae > Streptophyta > Magnoliopsida > Fabales > Fabaceae > Dalbergia > Dalbergia oliveri. The sequence goes on from JAMLFY010000016.1 coordinate 16,511,818, forward strand.
AGAAACCACGTGCCCGTCCTTCGTCTTCTGCGTGCGCAGTTACCCGAGTACGTTCCTTGTCCGAGGCATTCCAGACCGATCCAAGAGGATCCCTTACCCATCCCTTTTCAAATGGGTTTGCTCCTCCAGTTTCCATGGACATGGGGGGGAGAGGATACGGTGATGCGCGGAGGCTAGCTCGATGCTCGGAGATGCGCCCACATCGAGGAGGTCATGTCCATCCACCTTTCCGTTTGCACGCACCCGAGGAGCTCGCAGTTCATTGGGTACATACCATCGAGGGACAAGGAGAGCGTTCCGTAGTTCGAGGGAGGGGGTAGTCATGTCTTGGATTGATCTTTTGGGGCTTTCCATGTATTCACTATTTATGTTTCCTATATTTTACGTTTCCTATACTGCAAGGTCTGCCCACTTATATGGGTATGACTTTATGTTCTTATTCCAATTATGTACTAAACTATGTTAATTAATATTATGATGATTGTTCCTATGAGTGAAGTGTTCCTTAATGCTTTTGTATTGTATGATTTATTCTCTTTTTCGTTTCACGTTTCACTTATGTTTCATGCAATGGCTCGCATCTTGTTTTATATATTTCAAAAAAAAATTACCCTTATTTTCCGCTAAGTAATTTTACAAATGAGTTTTAAAGGGAAGTAATAACTAATAATTAATCTTAATACGTCCTAGCGTGTTGGGTTAAATATTAGTGTGTCACATTGAGGGCTTTGAAGTGGAAGGGATCAATTTTGGAATATCCTTAAAGCCACAAAAGAGGGCATTTTAAACCTCTTTTATTTCAAATCCATTTTCATGACTTTCTTACTGATTTGGCTGAATATTTTTTGTTATATTTAGTGATAATATATGAATATTGATGTATTAATTTTGGTGGAGAGTTTGGATGATTTTACAGATCATTTTTGTTAAAAGAGATTTTGAACCATGTTGCTGAAATTTTGGTTTTACTATGGGCAGGAATTGTTCATGAATTTCTAGGAGGTAATATCATTCCTCAATTTCTTAGACTTGCTAAGAGGAAAGTATTTCTAGGAACTGTGTAGCAACTTGCTCCCATGTAGCCAAGCTCCTTTGTGGTAGATTCTTCATCCATGCCTAAGCCTTGTCCCTCAAAGAGAATGGGAATAACCTTAATCGGATGGCATCATCTAATGCCCCATTGATCTTGATGGTGTCACCAATCTCCAAGAAGTTGCTAATGTGAGCATTGGGGTCCTCACTTAGCAACCCAAAGAATTGGCAGTTGCTTTGAACAAACTATATCAATAAGGTCTTCAGCTCAAAGTTATTAGCCTGAATTGGAGGTCTCACTATTCCAAGTATATACCCATTCAAGTTAGGAGTTTTATAGTCCCTCAACACTCCACAATTATTGTTCTCATCACCCATTTCTACTCCTTGATTCTCTACAACTACCACAGTGTTGCATATTGCTAATTGTGCCCTTCTTGGAGCGTTATTCTATTTGCAAGTTCTTTCAATCTCAGGGTTGAATAGCAACTCACCCACAAACCTACTCTGTGCATAAACAACAAAAACAAAATTAAGAGAACTACAAAAACAAATATTAGAGCCCGTAGTGCCAAAAACAAATAAAAATAGAAATGTAAGAAAATGTGAATTAAAAGTAGACTAATCTAGTTAGTGAATCAACAAAAATAAGAATCAACAAAATAAGTAAACAAGCAATAAAACAAAGGTTCAATCTAGTTTCTAATTAACCAAGGGTGATATTGAAATATCTCCAACGGCACCAAAAACTTAATCGCTCCCAAAAAGAGTGACACTAGTAAGTATATTAGGTCATCAAGTAATGAAGCAAAAGAGAGGGTTGTTGTACCCACTATAACGCCCAATTTTTCCCTGCAAAAATGACCAAAATGCCTATGAGGTCATTTCTACAGGAAAGCGAGGGCGGCCGGTCAGGCTATCCTCAAGGGGTTAGTTTGATGTTTGAAGGGGATTGAATGTGTTATGGATGGGTTAGAGGTGAAAATCTCAATTTCCTGGATTTTTCCCCACAAAATTACCAAAGTACCCCTGGTAATTTAATGTGGGATTAAGTGACGATGAACCTGGTCATCACCCAGGAGTTTGAAATGTTAATTATAAGTGTTGAATGATATCTATGAAGTCCGGGTAGTCCTGGGAGTTTTGTGTGAATTTACATTTTTGCCCCTAATTGGTGCTAAATGAGCTTAATTAAGTAATTAAGGAAATATAAGCAATATTAGGCTCTAATTAAAGATAAATTAATTTTATCTAGTAATTTTGAGTCAAATTATTATTTGAGGTTAATTAAGGCCTAAGTTTATTTAAGGAAGTTCAAATTCCTTTCTTAATCAAAGACATTATGTTATGTCATGGCCAAATAGTACTTTCTCTCCATTCCCTAAATTTAGGAATGTGTTGGAGTTTGAATTTCAAATTAATTGAGTTTAGCTCAACTAAGTGTGCAAGACCATTCCTTAATCATGTCTTGAAAAACCTTAAACATTTGGTTACTAACCCAAACACCCAATTATCAATTTCATAACTCATTCCCTAATCAAATATATCCCTAATCCAAGTCCTTACCCACCCTCTCCCCAAAAGGCCAAAGAAGGCCGCACTCCTTCCTCTTCTCTATCATATTTTAATTTTCTATAACACCAACACACTCAAAAAGAATTCTCACTTTACCATTTGCTTTTTTGTTGCAATCTTGTCCAAGAAGCTTGGCCAAAAATCCTCTCTTCTCTCTTAACTCAAGAGCTCTCATCTTCTTCTTCCAACTTCAAGCAACCTCCTTCCTCAACCTCTTCTCAAACCTAAACTACCATACCTCCACCTTATATTAACTCTCAAACACATATCTTTTCCATTTCCAAACATAAAATCACGAGAAAAATCCTCCTCTCACTTTGTTCTCTCTTGGCCAAAAATATATCTTCATTCCAAGGGGAGATTTGTTCTTCTCACTTACTTGTAAAAGACCAAGTTCTCTCTTGCAAAGAGAAAGCACACTTGGTACGGATTTTTGTTTTGAGTTCTTTATCCTTTTCCTTATTTCTTTTGGGTTTGATGTTAGATCAATGATCAAGTTCCTCTTTTTTTCCTTCTCTTTTATTTTTCAATTTTATTGTTAGTTGTTGGTCAAGGCCATAGCTTGATGATGAGGGTTCTTGATGTTGGTGGTGAAGCCATCATGTATTTGACCTCTAATGCTCAAGGTTTGATTTTTGGTTTCAAAAGAATATGAGAAATGGAATGTTGTTAGTTTTCTTTAGTTGTTTTCTTTTGATCTTGATGGTGAGTCTAAGAAATGAGGTTCTTGGAACTATGGTGTTGATGAACTCTAAAGCTCGCTTCCATTTGTAAGATTGATTGGGGTTTAAGAGTTTCATTTTTTAAAAGTCTTAATTTGGAGCTTCATAAGATATAAAAGTGGATTTGCATTCATGTTTATGTTTCAAGCTCTTGCATTTCACGTTTATATTTCTAAGCCTTGCATATCATATTTAAATTTCAAGCCATCACCTTAATCTTAAATACAAGAAAATGGACTTGCATTATCATGTTTAAATTTCAAGTCTTGCATATCATGTTTAAATTTTCAAGTTATCACCTAAACCTTAAAGACTTAAAAATGAACTTGCATTCTCATGTTTATATTTCAAGTCTTGCACATCATATTTATATTTCCAAGTCATCACCTTATAATGATAAAAGACTAAATGAGGTTGCATAGCACATGATTCTAGTCATCACCAAAATCTATATGCTCAAGACTTGCCCCTTTTTATCTTAAATGGAAATTTTGACTTGGACACATCTCTATATGTGTATTTTGGCCTCATGAGGATTTAGGTTTTGAAGTTGGTTTTATTTTACCTTGAAGCTTCAATCTTGTCTCTATGATGTACAAAGAGATTTTGAAAATTTAGGAACTTAAGAGGAATGGGAATATAATCTCTAAGATATTGAATCCCAATAATGAAATCTTTAGTTTTAATGAAGAGTTTGTTTTGGTTTGTGAAAAGTGAGTATGATTTCAAAAGGAATGTTGGAAAGATGTTTTAAAATGGTTTTAGAATGAAAGGGCAACTTGAAGTATGTTAGAACTTTAGTTTTTCAAATTTCAGGGTTGCTGGTACGATTACCAATTCATGTAATCAATTAACATGACCCTAAATGTGCAAATAAGTGTGTTTCTATGCGAGATAATGTGGATTAATGACTATACATGCTTAAGTTTTGAATTATGTAAACAATGATCCCTAGTATGTTGTATATATATATCCTATTAAGCATAGCATATGCATTAGCTGTAACACCCTAATAATTAACCCAATACACCTAGGAGGTCTGATTAATTACTAGACTTTACTCTTTGCTTCAGTTCCTTAATCATGCTTTGAAAATACTTAGTGAAATTACGAGCCATTTTTTTTTAAACATAATTGAAAACGTGAGCCGCGCATAACGTGAACGATAATCAAGATAAAGCAGAAAATGAATAGACATATCATGAAGAAACACATCATATTGGCTCCATCATATGACATCCATAATTACATATCACATAGATATTTTGCCTACTAACAAAATAAGACTAGGTGTAGGCAATCTAACAAAACATAAATAATATATGGATGGAAGGACATCCATTAATGGCACCTAGTAATAACACTCCAGGGATAGGGATAGATATTTGAAATATACGAGTGAAACTAGAGGATCAAGTTCAGCTACCAGGTGAAAGCCTCAATGTGAATCACGAACACTTCCTTCGTTTCTAAGACGAGATGGAAAGAAAAATAGAGGGAGTGAGAAACTTATAAAAGAATCTCAGTAGGGTACTCACCTCATGATGCATTGTGTCATCATCATCGTCCCCAGGAACCTCGAGTTTCATTATGAAATAGTGAGCATGCTAAGATTGATTTATTAAGTTCGAAAATATACTTTACCGAGGTTCGCCCTTTAATCATGCGTCTTATAATGCATCATAAACTTAGCATGTCATGTTTATAATGAACTTTTCCTTTTATCAACACATCATATTCTTCATCATCATATCATAAATACTATGCATAAAAGAACATCATATTTCTCATCATCATATCATAAATACTATGCATAGAAGAACATCATATTTACATCATGCATTACTTAGTTCCTTAGGTGACTTAAAGTTACTTCCATCATCATTTTCCTGGGCCACCCTATACTCCACCCTTTTGGGAGTAATCTAGGTTATGAGCTCATACCTTGCTAGTCGTCACTAGCATATACTTATCCCTTTTGATAAGTAAAAATTCGTCTCTACCCTTTTGAGAGAACGGATTAGGGGGCTAGGATCACCTTTTCACCACCTATAGTTTGATGGGTCCAAAGGATCATTTCCTCTTACATTTAAGTCACCATTAAATCTTTGCATGTTATATCATAATTCAATTCATAATTATCATGACATTTTCTCATTTATAGTCTTATGATGGAATAATATATACTAACTGAAATCATGCATCTGGAGATTCCCAGGAAGAGAGGTGGGTCACAATGGACACGCTTAAATACCAAGTCTTTCCTAGCCAGAACCTTTCCAAATTACACTTTTATAGTAGTACACTTTCTTCCAGCAACAAAGGTAATTTTTTTAAATAAAGAGATTATTTCTTTATTTCATGCATAAGCATTTTCATTGTTTGCAACAACAACTATAACATGCAAGCTAGGGAATCATTCAATGGCATCAAATACTTAATAAGCATCAAATCACTTTATAGACTTATCACTTAAAACATCAAAGAGGCATCATCATAAATCCTTATCAAAAAACTATCTTAAACAACCGAAACTCTAGAATCGGGTAACCTCAATTGCCAAACTAATTAATTATGCATCTAAGGGATTCATTACCATTATTACAATTAATTATAAGGCTTAGGAACATTATTAAACTCTATGGGGCAGCATAGGCAGGAAGTTATTCTTAAGGTTTTACAATGTGTTAGAAGTTGCGTTTTTAACCCTTTGCTACCAGCTTTCCCTACGATGCTAACATTAATTACTAAACCAATTATGAATTATTCTCCCTTATCTAAACATAATAAAATCTGGTTCTTATAGTTGCTGATAATTCTGACAGAATGCATAAATTTCATTCTTTAGAGTTTTAAAAAAAAATCTTGCTTTTACCCTTTTAGTTACTAGTTTCATTTTTAGTGTTCGTATTAATCCTACACTAATTGATACCAAGTTTTTGTGGCTAACTAATCTTAGACAAAATTATAACATACTAAAATAGATTTGGCATTGGATAAACTTAAAGGGGTCAAAGACTAGGTAAATTCTAGATTTACGGTTGTTCTAGGAAGCTAGTTTTGTCACTAACATGCATAGAATCATTCTCTTAACAATAAACCATAATTATCACAACTCCAAACATATTAAATCATCATCATTTATTGGTACTAATCTCATATCAGAAGCCAAATCATGAACCTCATATAATTGTATAAAATCACATTTTAAGTGAACATAAAATATTAGTTTCCCGTAGAATCCTTGCAAAGCTTTAAAACTCTTTTAGAAACTAATTCTTTTTGCTAAACTTGAAAGAATCTTCATAATTAAAATTTTCACTTAAGATAAAAGGAGCAAGTCTTGAGCTTAAGAGATTTATGTGATATCTTAGAATCATAAACATGCTATGCAACCTCATTTTAATCTTGTCATTATAAGGTGATAACTTGGAATTATAAACATGATATGCAAATCCATTTCTTTATCTTTAAGATTTAAGGTGATGACTTGAAAATTAAACATGATGCAAGAACTTGAAATATAAACATGATGCAAGAAACTAGCGCGGTAGTCCGCATGGACCTGGAGGGAGAGAGAATCTTAAGAAACGAGCGCCGGAATCCGCATGGACCGTGAAGGGAGAAAAGAATTATTATTACATCTTTTTAAGCTCCAATCTCAAGACTTCTTAAAGAATCAATTCTTTAACTCCAATAATCTTATTTCTTTGCTTGTGATACTTGGGCAAGTCTTTGAGCTCTAGGATCTTTAGGTGATGACATAAAAATAAACATGTCATGCGTTGATTCTTTTAGCCATTATAAAATAAAGTGAGAACATAAAATAAATATGAGATGCAACTTCTTTATTATCTTTAGAGATTAAGTGACAACATGAAATATAAACATGAAATGCAAACTTGGAAATTTAAACATGAGTATGCAAGTCCATTTATTCATTCTTGAAATTTTAGTGATGACATAGAAAGTAAACATGATTATGCAAGGCATAAACTTAAACATGGATGCAAGTTCATTTGATTTCTTTACTAGAGCTCCTTCAAGACTTTATAGAAATACAAATTCAATATATATATCTTAACAAGACAAAGTGAGAAATACATCTTTCAAATTCTAAACTCAAGATCATAAAATCATCATAAAAACATCATTCTTTAAAGTTTTGCATCAAGTGGAACTTTCAAGCTTTAGAGGCCTAACTTGTGATGGATTCACAACCCACCTTCAAGGTCCTCATCATCAAGCCATCATCTTAGTCCCACCTAGGCCATATGGCCGAATTGGTTAAAGAAAAAGGAAGAAGAAAACCAAATGGAAAAACTAGAGAAAATCCATGAAATCATCATTTTGAACCAAGAACAACACTTAGCAAAACATAGAAATAAACTTAAAAACAACTCCCTACCTAATCTGATTTGAAGGAAAGGAAGAGAACTTGGTTTCTTGGAGTGAAATGAAAGAAAATATTCTTGAAAACTTGAAGAAAGAATTCAGCCAAGAGGAGGAGGAAATGAGAGCTTTTGGTGCTTTGGAAAAACTAGAAATGTGTAAATTTTGAGCAAGCATCTAAGGCATGCCTATTTATAGAGGATTTAAGCTCATGTATGGACAAGAGGAGGAGGCATAATTTTTGGATTTTTCATGGGGAACAAAGGGAGGAAAATCATTTCTTGTTTAAGGCATGTTTTATGCCATGTTTTAGGGAATTTTTTGGCATTTTGTTTTAGTGCATTATCTTGCAATAATTCTAATGATTATGGCTGAATTATTTCGTGCATTACAGCCTCATGGAAGAGGGTTTTGTGTGTTCCATGTATTATTTAGGTGTAGGCAAGGTATTCATGCAATTTAGAGAATTTACGGTTAAGGGCTTAGGTGAATTAGTAAGCAATTTGAGTGTTTTAAAGCAATTTTAGGTTCTAATCAATTTAAATAAATAATTTTGACTCTAGATTAATAATTAGAATTTAATAAGCTTTAATTTGAGCCTAATATTGCTTAGGTTTCGTTAGACGAATCAAAAATCTCAAAATTTGTAAAACTTGCAAAAGAGAGGGGCAAAACGGTCATTTTACTTAAAAATTGCCCGAGACCACCCGAGCTTAACCAATGGTTAATCATGGCTTAAAAACACCTTTTAACACATTTTAGTGAGGTTCGGTTAAGTCCACGCAAATTGGGTTAAAACGGAGGGGCGTTTTGGTCATTTCGCACGTTGAGCTCAAAATTAGGATTCTTCTCCTCTATTAACACACATAACACAAACAATCCCTTATTAACATCAAAACATCCCCTTGAGGATGGGTGGGGCCCACGATCCTCATTTTGAGTAAAATAACCTCAGGGCATTTTGGTCATTTTACACGTACAGAAATTGGTTTGCAATACTTGCACGAATTGCTCCTAACTTCTCTTCTAACGTTATATTCCTTTATTAAGGATTGTTTGGTCTCAAATTTTATATAATATTTACCTACGGTAATTCGGTAATTCCTAATGATAGTAAAAATTTGGTTACAAGCTAGTCCAACCCTTGACTTCCAACATACTAGGTAGGAGCATGTTTACTGTTATAAGATATTGATTGATATTTTGCTTACCCAGATATACAAGGAATGTGATGCATGTTTATATGATCAATGACATGATGATTTGTGGCATGCTGAGATTATGAATGAATGATCGAGATGCATGATGAGGATTATGAGCATGAAATGTTAAATGATAAGTTATGATTATATGCTCACATTTGCATCTGCAAATAATATGCTAAGATAATAGGTGACATAAGACATACAGAAATGATCCTTTAGACTCTAGGAATTAAAGGTTAGGATAGTGATCCAATAAAGGTGATCCTTTAGACTCTAGGAATTAATGGTTATGAAAGGTTAACCTATGCCCCTTAACCCGCACTCTAGGAGTCGAGAATGTAGCTTATCAAGAGGATAAGTATAGACTTTGACGATAGTTAGGTATGAGCACATAACCCAGAACTCTCAAAAGGAGAGAGTATTAGGGTGGCCCCCATGGAAAAGAGAATAAGAAGTTTAAGTCACCTAAAAGAATAATGAGAAAAGATCATGGTAGAAGGATTTACATTCTCTATGCTATGCCCATTTCATATGGTTTTAATGATATCTTGCTTATGGCATTGACATGCATTCATAGCATTAAGATTCATACTAAAATAGGAGGGCTCAAGCTAATGGTATTTGGAACTTAATAAATGAATTTTATATATATATATATATGCTCACTAATTTCATAATGAAACCCAAGGTTCCTGAGGACATAGATGATGACACATGTTAAGAGGTGAAAGCCCCTAGATTCTTATATAAGTTTCTCATTCCTTTTTTCTTCCTTTTTGTTTTGTCTTGAGAGGTTAATTGTCATCTTCATGATTTACATTGAGGCCCCTTCATGGGAGATGCACTATGACCACTTGGTCATTACAACTTCAAGGGTCATTGTATCATCCGCCTGTCATGTTTTTGGACCATCCCTTCATGCATCCTGTCACTAGTGTTAGTTCTCCCCGTACTCCCTTCATGGACAACTTCGCCTTTGAGCGTGCGCGCACGCGTACATAGTTGCCTTGCACCTACACGCCACATCATTTATCCGTGATATCCCCATCTACGTGCCACGATCACCACCTCACCCCACCGAGCCATGGTCAAACCCATCCAAAGATTCACCCACCCAGCTTTCTTCTTATGGTTCTACCCTCATCGTTCCTATGATGATGGGAGGTGGTAGCAACGGAGAGGCTACTACCATGCAATCGATGAGAGGAGACACATCTGTTCATGGAGGAGCCACCCAACCTCGCGAGGTGCCTATGTTCAACCTGCCCATCATCTTGCTACACCCGATGAGTTGGCCCATTGGATTGGTTACCTTCCTCCTTCCAGGAGCAACAGGAGAGGAGTCAGGGAGTCCTCTGGTGCGCCTGCATATGTAGTAGAGTAGATAGCCTTCTTTTGCTTTTTGTTGACTAGAGGTTATCTATTCTAGGCACCCCAATAGGAGTAATGGGATGAGAGGTCTTTTATTTAGCCTATTTGTAGTTTACACCCGTATTAATCATGGATATTTTAGGATGATTGTATTTGGCCTAACCTTTGTTGGTGGACATGATATGAATTTATTTATGTATATTTTGGGCATGCAAAGTAGAACGGTCAACATTTGATGATATATATATATATATATATGGTGATATTATTATGTCCATGATTTGTGGTGTTGTACTTTATGTATGCATGGGACTTGTTATTATCTTCTTCCTTTTTATGCACAAAATAGGATGTTGTTTATTCAGGATATTACTCATGTTTTGTTTTTAAATTTCAAACAAAAAATTTTACCCGTATTTTTACTAAAGTATTTTCAAGAGCTTAAAGTTAAGAACTGAGCAAAAGAGTAATAACTAATAATTAACTTAATCCTAGGCATGTTAAGTTAAATACTAAGGTGTTACATTTTGGTATCAGAAGTTTTTTTATAGAGCCTAATGATTGGAATTGACTATGCTTTTTAGGCATGATGCGATAGCTACGTCATGTATAGTTGCTTTATTAGTAGGATAAGCTATAGGATAGAGATGCATGACTACTATATGTATGTATGTGCCATGATAACTAGCTCAATTTACATGGAGTATTGAGCCTTCAATGTTTACTATTTTGTGTGCTTACCATGACAGGATAGGACTTCAAGCTCGAGCGAGAAAAGAAGAGAGCAAAGCCCTCAAGGACATGGCAAGGGCTATGCAAATGATATTCGAACAGTAGAGACCTCAAGGTGACATTGGTTGTAACACTGAGGTTTGGTACATCTAATTCAAAGAATTTTGTAAGGTGAACTTGCCATTGTTTAGAAGAGCTCTGAACCCAAACCAAGCTGACGAATGGATTAAGAGCATGGAGAAGATCTTTTTGGTGATTACTTGCATCGAGGAGAAGGTGACCTTTGCTGCATACATGCTAGAGGCAGCTGAGTTCTAGTGAACTCGCACCTAAAGAATATTGGAGGCATCTTACACCATGATCAACTGGGAGATGTTCAAGACTTGCTTCTGTGAGAAGTACTTTCTGGCATCTGTGAAGAATGCCAAGGATGTAGAATTCATGCAACTAGTCCAAGGAGGAATAAGTATTGCGCAGGACACTGAAGTTTGAAGAGTTGATCAAGTTCTCTAGGACTTTTCAAGGGAACCCCAATGAATTCTAGAAAATGCGTCAAGTATGAGGCTGGGCTAAGGCGAGATTAATGTCGTCGTTGCACACTTGGAGATTAGGGACTTCCCCACCCTAGTCAACGAGTGCCACATCATTGAGGATGGCCACAAGAAGCTGACGCACCAAGGATTGAGAATTTCACTAAGAAGCTGGCGCCACAAGCTTCGAGGTTCAAGCCGGTTCAGGCTGCAGTTCAGACCGCAATTCAAGCTACAAGGCCCTAAGAGGAATTTTCATCATGGAAGATCAGTGGTCCTAAGGGCAAGGCACCCCAAAGGGCCCTAGCTCACCCCAAGACCTGCACCTATAGCATTATGTCCCAAATATGGGAAGCCACATGGAGATCGACCCTGCTTGATGGGCTAGGGAGTTTGTTTCAAGTGTGGAAAGCCTGGTCACTATGCTAGAAAATGTTTGAGAAAACCCAACAGCCTAACCCCAAACCACAACACCAAGGGAGGGTCTTTACCCTTAATAGAAGACTCGGTGAAGTCCAGAAACCTCATAGAAGGTAAGTGTAAAATGAATGGTAAGACCTTAATTGTACTATTTGATTTTGGCACAACTCATTCATTCATATCACATGCTAGTGTCAAGTCTTTCCAATTGAATGTGTCAGAACTTCCTTTTGATATTACTATTTATACCCCACGGTAAACCTATTAGGACTTGTAGGTGTCGCTAAATTGCCATTTCATTGTTGAAAGTAGACCTTTCATCCTAGATTTAGTTTGATTGCCCATGCATAATCTGGACATGATTCTCGACATGGATTGACTTTACGCCAACCGTGTAATGTTAAACTATTATATAAAGTCTGTCATCTTTCTCCCTACCCCTACTATGCCTAGTAAACCTCTAAGTCTTTACTTAAATATTGTAGAAGTAAACGTTATAGGGAAGAAAGTAAGGGACATGTTCTCCTAGCCGTGCGAAGTAGACTTTGAGCAGAATGATGATGTGTCTGGAGTAAGAGACTATCTTGAGATATTTCCAGAATATACCTGAGTTTCCTCTTATGACAGATTGAGTTCTCTATAGAGTTGGTCCTGGAAAGGGCCTATCTCCATAGCACCCTATAGGATGTCACCCCTAGAGCTAACCTAGTTGAAGACTCAATTAGAGGAGCTTTTGGAGAAGAAGTTTGTGAGGCCTAGTGCATCACCATGGGAGCCCGATTTTGTTTGTTAAAAAGAAAGATGGGAGCATGAGACTTTGTATAGACTATAGGTAATTAAATCGCGTGACAGTAAAGAATAAGTACCTTTTGCCTAGGATTGATGATTTGATGGATCAGTTAAGGGGAGCGATAGTGTTTTGAAAGATTGACTTGAGGTTAGGATACCATCAGATTAGAATGAGGGATAAGGACATTCCTAAGACTGCTTTTTGGACCTGGTATGGCCACTTTGAGTTCACGGAATGTCGTTCAGTTTGACTAATGCTCCTGCTGTTCATGGACTACATGAATAGGATCTTTAGACCCTTTAGATCAATTTTTGGTCGTTTTCATAGATGACATACTCATCTATTGGAAGACCCACAAAGAGCATGAGCGCAATTTGAAGATATTTTTGGAGATTTTGAAAGAAAAGAAGTTGTATGCAAAGTTGTCCAAGTGTGAATTCTGGTTGGAGGAAGTGAAATTTTTGGGCCATGTAGTGTCAAAGGGAGGCATTGCAGTAGATCCTAGTAAGATAGAGGCTGTGATGAGCTAGGAGAGATGGACCACGTGAAAGATACGGAGCTTCCTAGAATTAGATGGCTATTATCGTAGGTTTATTAAGGGATTTTCTCAAATTTCCTTACCCTTGACCAAGCTTACTAGGAAGAATGCCCCATTTGTCTAGACTCTGGAGTGTGAAAAGAGTTTGCAAGAGTTGAAGGTGAAGTTAACCATCACCCTAGTGTTAGTTTTGCCATATCCTAATGCACTCTCCAAGGTGTATTGTGATGCTTTGAGGAAAGGTTTGGGTTGTGTGTTGATGCAAAATAGGCAAGTGGTGGCTTATACATCTAGGCAACTCAAGCCTCATGAAGCAAACTACCCTACCCATGACCTAGAGTTAGCGAAAGTTGTGTTCAGATTGAAGGTGTGGAGGCATCATTTATATGGAGTAAAGTTTGAGGGGTTCTCTAATCACAAGAGTCTCAAGTATCTCTTTGATCAGAAGGAGTTGAATATGAGGCAGAGAAGGTAGATGAAATTCTTGAAGGATTACGATTTTGGGTTAAACTATCATCCCGGTAGGGCTAATGTAGTGGCTGATGCCTTGAGTCAAAAGTCATTACACCTGCTCAGATGATGGTTAAGGAGGTAGAGCTGGTCGAGAAGTTTAGAAACCTGAACTTGGGGATGACTTTGACAACTTAAAACATGAATGTATGCCATCTCAGTGTAAAGAATGACTTCAAAGAAAGAATCACTCGAGCCTAACAAGAGGATGAGGAGTTTAAGGAGACCATAGAAGCGATAGAAAAGGGAAAGTTGAAGGGTTTCACCCAATGAGCTGACAAGCTGGAGGTTTGAGGGCCAAATTTGTATGCCGGCGAGTGGTGGCCTCTGAAGGAGATTATGGATAAGGCTCATAAGAGCCACTTCACTATTCATCCTGGTACTACTAAGATGTATCAGGACTTGAAAAATGTTCTGGTGGCCAATTTGAAAAGAGATGTAGGCGCGTAGGTGAGTAAGTGTTTAGTCTGTCAAAAGGTGAAGATTGAGCACCAAAAACCTTCGGGAATGTTTTATCCCCTATCAATTCTCGAATGGAAATGGGATAGTATCTCGATAGATTTGGTGATGGGTCTAACCAAGACCTAACTGGCCATGACGCCATATGGATGATCGTGGACGACTAACGAAGTCGGCTCACTTTCTGCCCATTAAGGTAACTTATTCATTGGATAAGTTTGCTCAGTTGTACATCCAAGAGATCGTGAAGTTGCATAGAATGTCGACGATAATCTCTGATCATGATCGACGATATACATCATGTTTTTTGGGAGCCTTTCAGAAGGTGTTTGGTTCAAACTATGCTTGATCACGACATACCACCCTCAAATGGATGGGCAATCAAAGAGGACCATACAACCCTTGGAAAATATGTTAAGCGCGTGTGTTTTGGACCAAAGGGGAGTTAGGATAGGTACTTGTCGTTGATCGAGTTTGCATATAACAACAGTTATCATGCAAGCATCAGCATGGCAACGTATGAAGCCCTATATGGAAGAAAGTGTCAATCGTCATTGTGTTGGCATGAGCCCGGTAAGCAAAGTATGTTAGGACCCAAAGTCATAAAGGAAACAATGGAATAGATCCAGAGGATCACGGATAGGATCTTTAGCTCAAAGTCGATAGAAAATCTATAAGAATAAACGGCAAAAGCTTGGAATTTCAAGAGGGAGAGCATGTATTCCTTAGAATCACCCACAACAGGCATAGGATGTGCTATGAGAGTCAAAACGTTGAGCCCTAAATTTCTTGGTCCCTTTGAAATCCTTAATAAGTTGAGTCAGGACCATATTGAATAACCCTACCTCCCAATTTGTCCAACCATCATGATGTCTTCCATGTCTCTTAGTTAAGGAAGCGTTAATTGAACCCTAGCCATGTGTTAGAGCAGAACAAATACAGTAAAGGGAGGATCTAACCTTTAACCTGACCTACGAAGATCATGGACAAAGGAGTCAAGCGGTTGAGGAACAAAACCGTACCTTTATTCAAAGTGGCATAGGGAGAGGGAGGAGTGGAGGAATTCACATGAGAGTTAAAATTAGAGATGAGGACGCGATATCTCGAGCATTTTACAGGTAACGAATTTCAAGGGTGAAATTCTTTTTAAAGAAGGGAGAAATGTAACGCCCGATTTTTCCCGTGTGTAAAAATGACCAAAATGCCCTTGAGGTCATTTCTACCGAAAGCGAAGGCGGCTAGTCCAAGCTATCCTCAAGAGGTTAGTTTGATGTTTGAAGGGGATTGATTGGATAGGTTAGAAGTGAAAATCTCAATTTCTTGATTTTTTTCCCCATACGTGAAATTACCAAAGTACCCTGGGGTAATTTAACGCGGATTAAATGACAAATGAACCTTCATCACCCGGGAATTTGAAATGTTAATTATAAGTGTTGGATGATATATAGGAAGTCTAGGTGGTCCCAGGGAGTTTTTGGTGTGAATTTACATTTTTACCCCTAATTGGTACTAAATAAGCTTAATTAAGCAATTAAGGAAATATAGACAATATTATGCTCTAATTAAAGATAAATTAATTTTATCTAGTAATTTTGAGTCAAATTATTTATTTGAGATTAATTAAGGCCTAAGTTTATTTAAGGAAGTTCAAATTCCTTTCTTAATCAAAGACATTATGTCATGCATGTCATGGCCAAATAGTGTTTCTCTCTCCATTCCCCTAAATTTAGGAATGTGTTGGAGTTTGAATTTCAAATTAATTGGGTTTAGCTAAACTAAGTGTGCAAGACCACTCCTTAATCATTTCTTGAAAAGCCTTATACACTTGGATATTAACCCAAATACCCAATTACCAATTCCTAACTCATTCCCTAATCAAATCTATCCATAATCCAAGCCTACATCCACATGAAAAATGAAAATTTCCCTCCCCCCTCCAAAAGGCCAAGGAAGGCCCCACTCCTCCCTTTTTCCTATCATATTTTAATTTTCCATAACACCAACACACTCAAAAAGAACCCTGGCTTTACCATTTGCTTTTTTGTTACAATCTTTTCCAAGAAACTTGGCCAAAATCTCTCTTCTCTCTCAACTCAAGAGCTCTCATCCTCTTCCATCTTCACGAAACCTTCTTCCTCAACCTCCTCTCAATGCCAAACTACCATACCTCCACCTTAGATCAACTCTCAAACACATATTTTTTCCATTTCTAAACACAAAATAACAAGAAAAATCCTCCTCTCGCTTTGTTCTCTCTTGCCAAAAATATATCATCATTCGAAGGGGAGATTTGTTTTTCTCACTTCCTTGTAAAGGACCAAGTTCCCTATTGCAAAGAGAAAGCACACTTGGTAGGGATTTTTATTTTGAGTTCTTTCTCTTTTTCCTTGTTTCTTTTGGGTTTAATGTTGGATCAATGGTCAAGTTCCTCTTCTTTTCCTTCTCTTTTATTTTTCAGTTTTATTGTTAATTGTTGGTCAAGGCCATAGTTTGATGATAAGGGTTCTTGATGTTGGTAGTGAAGCCATCATGTATTTGACCTCTAAAGCTCAAGGCTTGATTTTTGGTTTCAAAAGAATATGAGAAATGGAATGTTGTTAGTTTTCCTTGGTTGTTTTCTTTTGAGCTTGATGGTGAATCCAAGAAATGAGGTTCTTGGAAGCATGGTGTTGATGGACTCTAAAGCTCACTTCCATTTGTAAGATTGATTGGGGTTTAAGAGTTTCATTCTTTAAAAGTCTTGAGTTTGGAGCTTAATAAGATATAAAAGTGGTTGCATTTATGTTTATGTTTCAAGCTCTTGCATTTCATGTATATATTTCCAAGCCTTGCATGTCATATTTAAATTTCAAGTCATCACCTTAATCTTAAAGATAAGAAAATGGACTTCCATTATCATGTTTAAATTCCAAGTCTTGCATATCATGTTTAAATTTTCAAGTTATCCCCTACTACCGCCTTCAGACGACTTCACCTTCGAACGTGTCTCCTGTACTTAGCAGTTCCCTCGCACCCATACTGCCACATCATCTATCCTTGACATACCTGTCTATGTGCCACGATCACCACCCCAAGCCATGGTCGGACCCATCCGAGGATTCACCCACCCAACTTTCTTTCGATGGTTCTCTCCCTACTATTCCTATGATGATGGGAGGTGGTAGCAACGAAGAGGCTACTGTCACGTAGCCGATGAGAGGAACCACATCTGATCATGGAAGAGCCACCCAACCCTACCGAGGTGCCCATGTTCGACCTACCCATCGTCTTGCCATAACCGATGAGCTGGCCCGTTGGATTGGTTACCTTCTTCCCTCGCGGAGAGCGAGAAGTCGCAGTTGACCTCTTGTAGTGCCTGTGCATATGTAATAGCGAGGATAGCTTTATTTTTCTTTTTGTTAACTAGAGGTTATCTATTCCAGGCGTACCCCTGGAAGAGTAGTAGGAGGAGAGGTCTTTTATTTAGCCTGTTGTAGTTTACACTTGCGTATTGATCATGGATATTTGGGATGACTGTATTTGGCCTAGCCTTTGTTGGTGGGCATGATATGACTTTATTTATGTATATTTTGTGCATGCAAAGTGGAACGGTCAGCATTTAGTGATATATATATATATATATATATATATATATATATATATATATATGGTGATATTATTATGTCCATGATTTGTAGTGTTGTACTTTATGTATGCATGTGACTTGTTATTATCTTCTTCCTTTTTATGCACAAGACAAGATGTAGTTTATTCAAGATACACGGATCATGTTTTGCTTTTAAATTTCAAAAAAATATTTACCCATATTTTTACTAAAGTATTTTCAAGAGCTTAAAGTTAAGAACTGGAACAAAAGAGTAATAACTAATAATTAACTTAAACGCATCCTAGGGTTGAATATTAGGGTGTTACATAATTCTACAGGTTCTAGTTAATTAGATGACAAGTTGAACAAATGAAAGGAGATTATATGGAAAGGAATTTAAAGGCTAAAGTGCTAAAACAATGTGAAAGGGATATGAGAATTGATGAAGTTAAATACTTGGGTGATTTATTTCAACTATGTGTGAATAAAATGCAACATAAACATCAATATGCCTTGTCCAAATTCAATCAAGTGATAGTAGGGTCATCATGTCATTAAAGTCTTTCTCAAGATCATCTAATGCCACTCAAGCAAAGTCAAGGACCTAATCTTTTAGCATACTTAAGTTTACAAGTAGTTCTCAAACCCTTAAATACCATATGAATCATGTTTACCTATCTCTAGGTGCCATTCAATTAATGGCATTGCATTCATAGGCATGGCTCTTACTCCTTTTCTCAAATTTGTAAAAACCTATAATCCTAAATTTGTGATAAAAAAATTCAAGATAAATAAGCTCAAATGCAATGTTCACTATGAAATGACAACAAGGTATAAATTCATTCATATTAGCATAATGTCAAACACATAGCCTCTATAACTCACCCTTGACAAAGGGTTTAGTTACAAGTCACGAAAAATGAAATAAAAACAATATATAGATGAAAGAAAGATGAGAAGAAGCCATGAACAAAGAAAGATACACACAGAGTTGAAGAACAATCCCAAGAAAGGTCTCTCTCTCAAGCTCTTGAAGCTTCAATCCCCTTTTGCTCTCCAAACTCTAGCCTCCTCTTTCCCCCATTTTGGTTCTTATGTGTGTCCCCTTGCTAACATGTTTTCCTAGGTATTTGTGCTAATCATGGGCTGCCAGAGTCAAATAGAGGCCCAGTCCACATGTCAGATTCATGCACCCATGTTGTAGCGTGGCTATGGCTACGCTGAAGCATAGTTTAAGCGAAAATATCACAACTATGACAACAAGCCATGTTGCAGCATGGGTTCTCACATTGTATCGTGGCTTCAATTTCTAGACCCATGACTCCAGCATGGATTTCTATACTCCAGGATGGATTTCTGACATCCCTTCAGCTCCAATTCTCACTCCTTTGCATTCCTAGCTTAAATGTTGTAACACCCTAATAATTAACCCAATACGCCTAGGTCGTATCTGATTAATTACTAGACTTTACTCTTTGCTTTAGTTCCTTAATCATGCTTTGAAAATACTTAGTGAAATTACGAGCCATTTTTTTTAAAAACATAATTGAAAACGTGAACCGCGCATAACGTGAACGATAATCGATAAAGCAGAAATCATGAAGAACACATCATATTGGCTCCATCATATGACATCCATAATTACATATCACATAGATATTTTGCCTACCCAGAGTTAAGCTAGATGTAGGCAATCGAACAAAACATAAATAATATATGGATGGAAAAACATCTATTAACGGCACCTATTTATAACACTCAGAGATAGGAATAGATATCCAGTTCACGCTCAAGGTCTAGCGAATACGTTCCTCAAGGATAATAAGCTAGTTCACAAGATCACATGCATCTACCAGGTGAGAGCATCAACGGAATCACGAACATCACCATCACTTTCTGAAGACGAGATGGAAAGAAAGAAAGAGAGAATGAGAAACTTATAAAAGAATCTCAGGAGGGTACTCACCTCATATGCATCGTGTCATCATCATCGTCCCCAGGAACCTCGGGTTATTATGAAATAGTGAGCATGCTAAAATTGATTTATTAAGTTCGAAAATATACTTTACCGAGGTCCATCGGTTTTAATCATGCGTCTTATAATGCATCATAAACTTAGCATGTCATGTTTATAATGAACTTTTCCTTTCATATATAATAACATAGTTATGCATAAAACCACATCATATTCCTCATCATCATTTCATAATACTATGCATAGCAGAACATCATATTTCTCATTATCATCTCATAAATACTATGCATAGCAGAACATCATATTCACATAATGCATTTACTTAGTTTCTTAGGTGACTTAAAGTTACTTTCATCATCATTTTCCTGGGCCACCCTATACTCCACCCTTTTGGGAGTAATCTAGGTTATGAGCTCATACCTTACTAGTCGTCACTAGCATATACTTATCCCTTTTGATAAGTTAAAATCCCAACTCTACCCTTTTGAAAGAACGGTTTAGGGGGCAAGAATCACCTTTTCACCACCTATAGTCTGATGGGTCTAAAGGATCATTTCCTCATAAATTTAAGTCACCATTAAGTCTTTGCATGTTATATCATAATACAATTCTCAATTCATAATCATTCATAACATTTTCTCGTTTATAGTCTTATTCTGGAATAATATATACCAACTGTAATCATGCATCTAGGAGATTCCCAAGAAAGAGAGGTGGGTCACAAATAGACATGCTTAAATACCAAGTCTTTCCTAGCCAGAACCTTTCCAAATTACACTTTTATAGTAATATACTTTCTTCCAGCAACAAGGGTAAATTTTTAAATAACAAAGAATATTTCATTATTTCATGCATAAGCATTCTCATTGTTTGCAACAGCAACTATAACATGCAAGCCTAAAATCATTCAATGACGTCAAATACTTAATAAGCATCAAATCACTACATAGACTTATCATTTAAAACATCAAAGAGGCATCATCATAAATCCTTAGCGAAAAGCCGTCTTAAACAACCAAACTCTAGAATCAGGCAACCTTAATTATTGAACTAATTAATTATGCATCTAAGGGACTTATTACCATCAATTATAAGTCCTAAGAACGTTATTAGACTATATGGGGCAGCATAGACAGTAAGTTGTTCTTAAGGTTTTATGGTGTGCTAGAAGTTGCATTTTTAACCCTTTCTCGTTACCCTTTCCCTATGATGCTAAAATTAATTACTAAACCAATTATGAATCATTCTCCCTTATCTAAACATGATAAAATCTGGTTCTTAAGGTCACTAAAGGCTCTGGACAGAATGCATAAATTTCATTATCTAAAGTTCTAGAAATCTTGCTTTTACGATTTTCTAGGAAGCTAGTTTTATCTCTAACATGCATAGAATCATTCCTTTAGCAATAAATCATAATTATCACAACTTCAAACATATTAAACCATCATCATACAGTAGTATTAAACTCATATTAGTGGCTGAATCATGAACCTCACATAATTGCTTAAAATCACATTTTTAAGTACAAGTAAGATACTAGTATTCCGTAAAATCTTTGCAAGGCCTTAAAACTCTTTTAAAAACTAATTATTTTTGTTACTCTTGAAAGAAATTTTAGAACTAAATCAGTAGCTTATTTAAAATCACTTTAGACCTACCTTAATCATGAGGCCGATTTATACATTGAAAGAATCTTTACGATTAAAATTTTCACTTAAGATAAAAGGAGCAAGTCTTGAGCTTTAGAGATTTAGGTGATAACTAGAATCATAAACATGCTATGCAACCTAATTTTAATCTTGTCTTTATAAGGTGATAACTTGGAATTATAAACATGATATGCAAGAAACTGAGAAGCGGTAGTCGCATCTGACCAATGGAGAGAAAAGAGAATCTTAGAAACTTAGCGCAGGAGTCCGCATGGACCTGAAGAAAAGAGAATTCTTATTACATCTTATTAAACTCCAAACTCAAGACTTCTTAAAGAATGAATTCTTTGACTCCAATAATCTTAAGGAAATTGAAAGTGAGCTTTAGAGTTCTTATTACCATGGTTCCAACTTTGTTTGTGATACTTGGGCAAGTCTTTGAGCTCTAGGATCTTTAAGTGATGACATAAAATAAACATGTCATGCATTGATTCTTTTAGCCATTATAAAATAAAGTGAGAGCATAAAATAAATATGAGATGCATCCTCTTTATTATCTTTGAAGATTAAGTGACAACTTGAAACATAAACATGAAATGCAAGCTTGGAAATTTAAACATGAGAATGCAAGTTCATTTATTCATTCTTGAGAATTTAGTGATGACATAGAAAATAAACATGGTTATGCAAGGCATAAACTTAAACATGGATGCAAGTTCATTTTATTTCTTTACTAGAGCTCCTCCAAGACTTTAGAGAAATATAAATTCAACCCAATATATCTTAGCAAGACAAAGTGAAAAATACATCTTTCAAGTTCTAAACTCAAGATCTTTATTTTTACATCATAAAAACATCATTCTTTAAAGTTTTGCATCAAGTGGAATTTTCAAGCTTTAGAGGCCTAACTTGTGATGGATTTACAACCAACACTCAAGGTCCTCATCATCAAGCTATCATCATATTCCCATATAGGCCTTATGGCCAAAATGTTCAAAGGAAAAGAAAGAAGAAAACCGAATGGAAAAGCTAGAGAAAGTCCATGAAATCATCATTTTGAACCAAGAACAACACTTAGCAAAGCATAGAAATAAGCTTAAAGACAACTCCCTACCTAATGTGGTTTGAAGGAAAGGAAGAGAACTTGGTTTCTTGGAGTGAAATGAAAGAAAATATCTTTGAGAAATTGAAGAAGAAGTTTCAGCCAAGGGGAGGAGGAAAGAAAGTTTTTGTGCTTTGTAAAAACTAGAAATTGTGCAATTATGAGCAAGGCTTCTAAGACTCCTTAAGCATGCCTATTTATAGAGATTTTGAGCTCATGAATGGACAAGAAAAGGAGGAAAGTCTGACCAAATTTGAGGAGGAAACAAGGAAGAAAAATCATCTTGTTTGGTGGCTTAAAACATGGAATCATGTTTTCATGGTTCCTTGTTTTCATACCTTGGTTTTTGTGCATTCTTTGACAAATTTTCTGATGCATTATGGACCAATAATTTCGTGCATTACAGCCCATGGAAGAGGAAATTTGTGTGTTCCATGTATTATTTAGGTGTAGGTAAGGTATTCTTGCAAATTAGAGAATTTACGATTAAGGGCTTAGGTGAATTAGTAAGCAATTTGAGTGTTTTTAAGCAATTTTGAGTTCTAATCAATCTAAATAAATAATTTTGACTCTAGATTAATAATTAGAATTTAATAAGCTTTAATTTGAGCCTAATATTGCTTAGGTTTCATTAGACGAATCAAAAATCTCAAAATTCGCAAAACTGCACAAAGATAGGGGCAAAATGGTCATTTTACTTAAAAATTGCCCGAGGCCACCCAAGCTTAACCAATGGACAATCATAACTTAAAAACATGTTTTAAAACATTTTAGTGAGGTTCGGGCTCAGTCGGCACGCAATCGGAGTTAAAACAAGGGTGTTTTGGTCATTTCGCGTCGAAGCTCAAAATTAGGATTCTTCTCCTCTATTAACACACATAACACAAACAATCCCTTATTATCATCAAAACATCCCCTTGAGGATGGGTGGGGCCCACGATCCTCATTTTCTAGTAAAATAACCTCAGGGGCATTTTGGTCATTTTACACGTATAAAAAATCGGGTTTGCAACTTTTGCACAAATTGCTCCTAACCTTTCTTCTAATGTTATATTCCTTTATTGAGGATTGTTTGGTTTTAATTATATGAAAAATTACCTTGGGTAATTTGGTAATTTAAACGACAGTAAATTAATAGTAAAAATTGGGGTGTTACAAATGTTTCCCTAATTCTTCTTCCAAAATGCTACAAAGCTAATGGAAAACACAACTAGAATGCGAGGTTAAATGTAAGTGTAATCATGCGAGAATTTGAACTAAATACTGCAAAAGAGGCAACTATAAAAACTAAAACTAACTATCAAGAAACTAAAAGTCTCAAGAAAACTAAAGAAAACATAACTTCTAAGGGAGTTATCAATTATGGGTCTTTTAAAAGTGTAAATTATTTGTGGAAATAATTAGTTTTGAGAAAATGCATTAATTGGAAAATTTACACTTTGAACCATAAAACTTTTAAAAATTGCAATTTTTACCCCTCTTGAAGCTAAAGTATGATTATCAAATAACTTAATGATATTAATGTGAATAATATGTTATGAGAGATGTGTTCATACAAATTGACTGGAAATTATATGACTTGAAGTGATTATAAAAAATTATGAGTTGATGACTATGCATGCTTGATTCTTTAATTATGCAAGTAATGATTACTGCCTATGTTGTACATATATCTTGTTGAGCATAACATATGTATTAGATGAGTTCGTCTTTATTTCCTGGCATCCTGGGTATGAGTATGTTTACTTTTCAATGAGACATTAATGCTAACAAGCTTATGGATACATGCAAAGAATGTGATGCATGCTTATGTGATCATAACTTAATTTATGGTAAATGTGCATCCATGATAGGTTTAGCTACGTCATAGTTATTCTTAGCTTTTGATTTATTATATCTATAGGCGAGCTCATACATTTGTTGTAGTATTATACCATAATCAAAAAGGTTAAGCAATCAAATCCAGTCCTAAAATCCAATATGAACAAATACTTAATTTTACCCACTTATAAATATTTATACATACAAAACATAAAATAAAACAAGGATAAAAGATGGAAACCACTCTCAATGTTAACAAGTCAGATGCCACCCTCTAACACAACTCCTACATTAATAAAATAACAATAATAATTACTCTCCAATGCAATAAACCAAACCATTATGGGCACCTATAAATGAATAGAAAAACTAAACCAATTAAAATGCTCACTAACATTCCTAGATTGCAATGATGGTCTTTGTTTCGTGAATAGAGCTCCAACGGCAGTGAATCAGAAAAGAAGCGGCAATGAGAGAGAGAGAGATAAAAAGAGAGAGACGTGTGTGTGTGTGTGTGTGTGTGTGTGTGTGTGTGTGTGTGTGTGTGTGAAGATAGAGAAACTGATTGCACAAATAGGGAAGAAAGGGCGCGATTCTAAAATATTCGTGGGTTATCAATGGGTCAATAACCATTTAGTGAAATAGTGCATTTCACATCTCACTTATTGTTGAGTATGTGAAATTCTAAGAGTTTGTGTGCAAATGGTCTAATATTTCAAAACCCATCGATATACCTTGGTAAACATAAAAAATTTAAAAAAATTAGAAAAAATGTATATATCTTTCTTTAAGGTGTACCCGTTGGTAAAACCATCAGTGTATTTAATAAAAAAATTTAAAAAATACTGAGATAATAAAACATTTTTTTATTCACTTGTTCGAACTCCTAAAATTTTTTTAAAATTACAATGAAAAAAAAATATTGAACAGGTCAGTAAACCCATCTATATATTAAGTAAAAAAAAATTATTAACCACCTATCGGTATACCTATTAATAATTTACTGAAATTGAAAAATACAAAATAAATAAATTTTTTAAATGACCCTTGGTACACCCATTGGAGTAAGTGCATGTACCAACGGGCTAACATTATTATTGAACCAATCGGTAAATCCGTTGTGTGCACCATTTGGCTCATGGCACTATTAACTACATACAGGTGTACCGATGAGTTGTCATCTAAATTAATTGTCACAAACTTAATAATTCAAAAAAATGGCAATTCATCAAAACTAGAAGTTACCAATGGTTATGAACCCGTCGATAAGCCCATGGTTCATGCGGATTTCTAGTAGTGTTTATTGAGATATTATTTTTCAGGTTTATATTGTTGAGCACTTTATTTTAATTTTATGTATTAATTTATATTTTTAGTTTATTGATTATCTCATGAGATTTTATTCAATTTATTGCTTAAGTACATACATTTCCATATTTAATGATGAATTTATGCACAATGTCAAGAAAGTAATTTTAAAAAAAGATATTTAATATTTGCTTAACTACCAAAAGAGGGATAGATATAAGATCCTTTTATGTTAACCTTCTTAGTTAGTGTGACATAAAAGTCTTGTTTTGCCATCACGATATTAAAGAGAAAAACCAAAGAATAGGAATTCCTAAGAAAAGGTATTTGACAATGTGTGAGACAAGCGGGCAAATCATAATTCTAATAAGATTTGCATGGTTTTGCATGATATTTATTATTTTTACTATGATAAAATTGTAGCCCTGTATATTTTCCTTGTAGACATGACTAAAACCAATTATAATTCAAACATTTTAGAATAAATTTATTTTCTATTGAGAATTTTAAATACTCATTCTTATTTATGAGGGTTTCGTATTAGCCAAGTAATGCCTAGAGGAAGTGTAACACCCTAAAATTTATTTTAAAAATTTTATTTGAACTTTATTAATTATAATTTCATGAATATGATAGAATTAGTCATAATAAGAATGACTCAGGAAAAAAATATGAATAGTAACTTTGATGGCCCTGTGAGCTACCATGAGATGCCCAAGACTGAGAAAATATAGGATTAAGGTTAGGAAGGTTTAGAAATGAAAATTTTAGACCTAAAATAAAATTTTGAGTAATATCTATTTAGGTATGGTATTTTACCTATTCAATAAAATTACGATGTGTAATTTTTACACGTATAACGTTACAGTGTAACTTGCCACCTAATGTGACAAGTATGTGGCTTAGAAAAGGTCACACCATTGCCTATTAAGAACCAATAGAAGACTTACAAAATTTTACATATTTATCTTTAAGAAAAACATTTTTATAATAGAAATTAATGTGTATATTATCTTAAAATGAATGAAATAAAAAATCTTACCATTTTCTTCTCTCAAGTTTGGCTAGCAACCCCCAAATATAGCAATCTTCATCCTTTCCTCTATCAATAACAAGAACCCTAGCTAGAAATCATATATTTCACTCGAAAACTCCATAATCAAAAGCTCAACTTACATACTATCTCTTATAAACTCCAAATCAACTCCTTAGACAAACCCTCACCTCATCATATCATCAACTTAGCTGCTATTCTTGTTGTGTTATAAGGGGATTTGAGAGGGTTAGATCAATAATTGGGTGGAGAACTCTTGAAGGAAGCTAAGAGCAAGGGCTAAAGCTTCCAAGAGCCAAGTAAGGCTTTCTTTGGCCTCTTTTCTTTCAAAAATGGCTCTAAACTTTCTGATTTTTTGGCCTGAAATTTTTAGTTATATTGATTCATAATATATAGATATTGATGTGTCTATTTGGGTGGAGTGATTAGATGATGTTAGGAAATCCTTTTTGCCAAAATATGTTGTGAACTATGTTGTTAGATTCTCAATTCTAAGCAAATAAGTGAAAATTCGTGATTTTTCTAACCCATTAGACCTTATCTTGAGCTAAAATTTTTATATGATGAAGCTAACATGTTAAGGTGACTCCACAATTTTTTTTAAAGCTATTGTGAGTAATTTTGCTATTTTTAAAAATTCAAAGAAGCTGGTCATGATTTCTTCCTGAGTCAAAGCATTGAATTTGTCTAATTTTGTTACTATACCAAATGATTAAATTTTGAGCTGAAAGTTTTATAGGTTATTGAGGAATTTTTGTAGGATTTTATTTGTTCATTTGATAGGGTAATAAAATCAAGACTTCTAGCTGTTGGCTAAAAATGAGTAGTTTCTGGCCTTGAATTTGTAGAATTTGACTTGAAATTTTTATAGGGTCTCATAGACATGATGAATTAACTCTGAAAATTTATTATGCTTTATTTTATGTTTAGTAGCTGATCCATAATTTTCTTTAGAATTGAGATTCAATAACATACTAAACTAGATAAAATGATGATGAAGTCATTATGAATATTTGAGAATGAACTTCTTCAGACTGAGCTAGAGCTAGATAATGAGTAATATGTGTGCATATATAATTAAGATGCATACATAATTAAGATGCATATATGATTGTGATGATTGTATATGTGACATGAAGCATAACATGTTATGTGTATATAATTGTGAATACTTTTGACAATTGCCTCTATATGAGAGAAAGATCATGAATATGTTTTCTTGGCTGGAGAAAGTAAATCCAATCAGCGAGGAAAGTAAACCCACATACCTTTGAATTAAGCGGTGAAAGTAAACCCGACTAGGAATAGACCTCTGTGAGATTTGGAGAAAGTAAATCCAATGATCATGTATAGGAATGAGTCAATCCTGAAAGCGGTCCATTGCCCTGGAGTGGAATAAGCCACCATAGATCAATGGCCAAGAAAAGTTAAAGTAGCAACTGTCCCTAAGTAGTCCTTTATATTATGTCCAATGTGAATGGTTTTATTATCTATGTTGAGACTAATATGTTTAAGTTGTAACTTGATCATTATGATGTATGTTGTAACACCCTAATATTTAACCCAGTACGCCTAGGACATACTTAGATCAATTATTAGTCATTACTTCCTTTAAAACCTCTTTTAGAAATTAACTTAGCGGAAAATAGATATAATTTTTTTTGAAAAGAGACATGTAAGACAAAATGCGAGCCTTTGCGTGACATGTATATACAACGTGAAGCGGAAGAATACATAAAACATATAGAACATAAACATAAAGGAACACATCCATCATGAAAACATGCCTCATCATATTCATTAACATAGTTTAGTACAATACTACAAAAATATAACCGAAACATAAATTCTTACCCATACTAGTGGGGAGCTTGCAGTACAATAAGAAACATAAAGACAAATAGATGGTAATAACCCCAAAGATACTCCCAGCTAAGACTCCATCTCCCTCAAGCTATGGAGGACGCTCTACTCGTCCTCCTGGCACATATCCAATGAACTGGGCAAGCTCGGATGCCTGGAGGCGGAAGGATGGGCGAGCATGCCCACCACGGTGAGGGCGCATCTCCGTACGTCACGTGGTGAGGCACATGCGCGTCACGTCACCTCGCTACCCATCCCAATGTCCATGGGTAAGGGGCGGAACCCTCCAGAAAGGATGAGAAGGAGGATCCTCTGATGGTCGATCCGACGTCTCGGCGAGGCACATACTCGAGGTAACTTTGCACCGCTGAAGATCAGAACGTCTGTCTCGAGGTCGCGTCCTCTCAAAAATCATGTCGTCGCCAAAGGGGGAGGTCGGAGTGAGAAGCTAGACTGGAAAGGCAACGGGCGTCCCATGTATGCAAAAATGCGAATGCACAACGACCTAAATGGTAGGACTGATGATCAGATCGTAGTGCAGCTCCCACACGGGTGCATCAACAAAAATCACGAACGACGCCATCGATGTCTGAAGATGTAACGGAAAGAAAAGAGAGAGAGGGTGAGAATCTTGCTAAAGAATCTCAGTAGGGAAATCCTCTATCCTAGTGTCATCGTTTACGTCCCAGGAACCTTGGGTTTATTATGAAAAGGTTAAGCATGCATAAGTTCATTATGAGGTTTTCACAAAGGTATTTATCCAAGGTCCATGTCTTTTATAATGATTCTTAATACATGTATGCAACATAATAGTTCATGGATGCATGGCAGTACTTTAGGCAAATTAAACAATTATCAATCAACATATAAGTGGCATGTAACCTTTCTCTTGAACATCTTTCCTTTTCTCATACTTGTGACACCAATAATATAGCAACCGCACCCCTTAAACTAGGCTATGAGCTCATACCTTAACTAGGTCACTAGTTCTTACTTATCCTCTTGATAACGAATCATAAACATAATCATCATAATCCTGACTCCGAGAGTACGGGTAGGGGCCTAAGGATCACCCATCATGGGACTTTTTCCTTCTTTGAAACGCATCGACTGGTTAAGCCCGACTTGTCCGCTTTGGCAGGCTAATGTCTATGCCCTCTTTTACCTTCTCTCAGAGCAGGAGAAGTACGTCTCGGTGTGTCACTTTAAACATCATATACTTTCATTCTTCGAAACGCATCGACTGGTTAAGACCAGCTTGTCCACTTCGGTATGGCTCACGTCCATACCCCCACGGGTTTACTTTCTCTCAAGAAGGAGAAATGCGTCTCGGCATATAACTTTAAACTTCATATTTCTCAAAAACTTTCTTTTTGTCCCTCAAATTTGACGGAAATTCCGACTACCACGAATTTCCTCAAATTTGAGTCATGCCACATAACTCACATAATGCATGTTATCTCACAAGATCCTCCATCAAGAAAACTTTTCAATCATAACAACATACTTTCTCTAATTCATTTGTATCATATAGTCTCATGCATTATGCTCATAACATAAAACATCACAACGCATATCATAAATCCATATATTCTCATACTCATGATATTAACACATTCATTCATATCACAAGCATACTCACTTGGTCTCATTCTCACATCACACTTCCTATCTCATATTGTCTTATGCTTTGGCCCTTAGGTCTTAAACTTAAGTTCCAATCATTCTAATGCTCATAGTACATCTTTATTCCATTTAAGGGATCATTACTTATAATTCTTACTAAGATTTAGGCACACTTAAAATTCCAAACAGCATTATGTAGTTTGGGCAGAAAAAAATATCATATACTTACGGCTTAGAATCTCCGTTCGTGACCCTTTTAAGATCCGTCTTCGCCTAAGGCTTCATAATCAATCCCTAAACCAATTATGAGGGATTCTTAGGCATGTTTACTAAGTTATAATTCACTTTTCCTCAATTTAGCTTTGCTGGACAGAATCACATTTTGCCATGTCTAAGTGTGCTAGAATTCCTATTTTAAGTCCTTATCATCACCTTAAGCTTAGTAATTAATACCTAATCATTTATGAAAGATTTTTATGCATATCCTACTAATTATGAACCATTTACACTTGAATTAATTATGCTGGAACAGAATTGCATTTTTCCAATTCTAAGTGTTCTAGAATTCTCATTTTAAGTCCTTTCTAGTTACTTATTTTTTCCTAACTTCTCTAAAACGTTCCTTACTTCACTCAAGCATAAGTGTACACATTTTATCACCTTAAAACAGTTTGTACAGTAGCCAATCAGGGAGGTACAAACCGAAATGAAACAATCATAAAATCACATAAAATCATGACTTAAAAGCACATAAGTTACTAGTTTTCTCTTGGAATGGTTTTTAAGAACTCAAATCTCTTTTAGAACTCAATTTATCTCATTAAAATCATGTAATTATACATGAGGGCAGTAGCTAAATTAATTTGCTCATAAAATAGATTTAAAACATATAATCTCATTCATAATGTTCCTTGGGTACTCCTAAGCTTAGAAAAATTCCAAAACATGGCTATGGGCACTTGTGATTAGATGAACTCACACCAAGCCCATCATCATCACCACAAGGCCGAAATGGCTTCATTGAAAAACCAACGTTTTCTTAAAACTTTACATTGGATACTTGGGCAAGTCTTTGAGCTCTAGACCATTTAGGTGGTGACATAAATTTAAACATGCTATGCAACTCATTTTACTCTTCTTTTAGAAAATAAAGTGAGAGCATAAAATAAATATGAGGTGCACTCATTTATTATCTTTAGAGTTTAAGTGATGGTGTAAAATATAAACATGATAGACAAGAAAGTAAACATGAAATGCAAGGTTCAATTCTTTATTTTAGTGCTCTAGGCCTCTTGGGTGTTTACCCCAATCAACAATCAACTTTAAGGTTGAAATAGGTAGGCTTTGAGATTTATTAAGTGATGATGCACATTCTTGTTTTAATCTTTAAGTTGCTTAGTGATGGCTTGAAAATAAACATGCTATGCAAAGCTTAAAAGTAAACATGAATGCAACTCCTTTTTAATCTTAACTAGAGCTCTTACAAGACTTTAAAGGAACATAAAAACCTCAACCCATTGTGTATCATAAAGCAAGCTTTAGAGTTCTTAGCACCTAGACTTCAAAGAAGCCTTAAGGTTGTGAACCTCATCATCAAGCTCAAGAAAATGATCCTAGTGGCAAAAACCACAACAAACATTCAAAGGACCATTCTAATATTTTTAGCAAACCTTTTTCCTCAAAACCAAAACAAAGAGGCCGAGACCAAGAAGGAAAAGAAATGAAAACTAGAGCTTGAACAAGATAAAAAAAAGGAAACCGAAACCTTAGAGGAATGAAAGCCAAAACTTTGAACTTGTAAAGAAAAGGGAAAACCGAGTTTGTATATGGTCCAAGACCAAGATCCAAGCTTTAGAGGTTTATCCCATGACAAACACCACACTATTTCCATGAGACCTCATCATCAAGCTAAAGTGGTGTTCATAAAATGGCCTCATGGCCGAAAATGCAAGGAGGAAGAAAAAGAGTTTGAAAACAAGAGAAAACTAGAAACTTTTCTCAAAGAAAGTAAAGAAAACTTGAAAGAAAACCCCTACCAAGTGAAATCTTGAAAGCTTTGAAAGAAAGCTTGAGTTTGCAAGGAAATGAGAAGACAAAATCTTCTCTTGGTGAGCAACAAGGATTCGGCCTCCAAAGGTTCTCAAGGAAGATGATTTTTCCTTGAGGATGCAAGCTTGGAAATGGTGAGGTTTGGTGTTTAGGAGGTGTTTTAAGGTATGAGAGTGGTGGTTTGAGGTGGTTTGTGGTGGCTCAAGGTGGTGGTGGTGGTTCTTTGAGGAAGGAAGAAAAGAACTTAGAGGAAAGGAAAATGAGAGAAAATGAGAGAAAGTGCAAGAAAACTCAACTTAGCAAATGATCAAAAAGGTGTCCAAGCTTTCCAAGGTGTGGTATTTATAAAGAATGAAATGTTATGGCTGATTTAGGGGGAAGAGCTGGCTGAAATTTTGGCTTGGGAGGGAAGGAAAATATCTTCTAAAGCTTGTCTTGGAAGCTTGGTTTAAGTCCTAGCTTAGGTATAGTCAAGTCCTAGCTTTGGCATAGCCTTTTTGGATGAAATTTGAAATCAATATTTGATGGATTTTGGGGGAAGAATTGGCCAAATCTGGACAGCCAAGAGGGAGGGAAAAATCATCCATGTAATTGTGGTTTAATGATGCATTTAGGTGTTTCATTAATTAAGGTTTGGGTTAGGAGTTTATGAGAAAGTGTTTAGGTGTAATAAAGGTTAATTAGGGTCATCAAGGCTTGATTTAGGGGTGTTCTAATCTAGATTAAAAATTTTAAAATCATTCTTTTGGTCAAAAATGTTGTAGACAAGTTTTCTTAATTTAAGGAAATTGGAGAGAAAAACACTATTCATTACTTTTTGATTAGTAGTCTTGGATTAAAGAATGAAATTAGAATTTGACTAAGCAATTTTAGTTTCTAATCATCCTTAATAAATCATTTTGACTCTAGATTAATTATCAAAATAAATTAATCTTCGATTAG
Source organism: Dalbergia oliveri (assembly GCA_030441495.1). Lineage (NCBI taxonomy): Eukaryota > Viridiplantae > Streptophyta > Magnoliopsida > Fabales > Fabaceae > Dalbergia > Dalbergia oliveri. The sequence goes on from JAMLFY010000016.1 coordinate 16,545,069, forward strand.
AGCCTAATATTGCTTAGGTTTGCTTACTTCATTAGGCGCACTGTACACGTTCTAGGGGTAAAACGGTAATTTGTACTAAACTTCTGACCTTCCTGAAGTAAACATCAAATATTACTCTAAAACATCATTCTAAACTTCCTGAAATTCCGGGCTAAAACACCTTTTACCCGTGTAGATGCAGGGTATTTTGGTCATTTTGAGCCGAAAGTTTAGAAAACGAAATTTTCACCTGATATCAAACATAACAGGTACAATCCCCTTCAAACATTGAGTTGACCCATTCAAGGAGTAAGGCTTTTAATAACCTCAGGGCATTTTGGTTATTTGTACTCTAATAGTAGAAATGGTTACATATGTATATTAAGTGATTGAATAATAAAAGAAATCCACTTCGAAAGAATGATTTTAGAACTTTAAAATGAACCTTTGATATGTGTTATTAATTACATCTTCTAAATAAACCAAAGTGGATGGGACGATAATGATGACATAGATTTTATTATTCATTTTAAGGATGTCCTATTGAGAATTTCACAATTCTCACCCCTGTATTGTTTGTGTTCGTGTTATCTCCAGATTGCTCAAGAGAACAATGAAGCGGCTACTATGGAAGCTCAATACTTGAAATACCCAATAAATTTTATTTTGTTAGGTGTGTATATGTTTGTAAATATATAAGAAGACATATGTAAAGTAAGACTCAAAGAAGAGCTTCCTCTTGTATTTGATTTATATTCAATAAATATTAGTTTCTTTGTTATATATTTTAATAGAATTACAAATTAGTTATTACATGATTCAATTGACTTTGCTATAGATATTTAAGAATGGTTCGCTAATTTACAAGTAACAACCCTTGAGTCTAATGTCATGGCTTAAGAATGACGTTATACTTGGAAAGGTATTATAGGAACGAAGACTCCTTTGTAATAAGGGAAGACTCCTCTAGTTGCTAGGAATATATAGACTTATATTTGATTAATGTGTGATATTCTATTATGAATTTTAGAAATGTTCAATTTATAATTAATGAAATTAAATACTTATGTTATAACATTTTGTTTGTACTTATGTTAATTAATATTAATTGATGTACTTCCTGTATAAATTCATGTCATTATCTATAGCATGAACCGATATTATATTTAACTTAGGTCTTACATTGAGTTATTATATAATATTAAATTTTTCATTACTAAACTTATTTTATTTAATGATCGAAATGAAATACTTTTTTAAAAAAAAAGAATAAAAATAAATATATCAAATAAACAATTCAAAATGAACTTCTGAAATCAGAGGTATGCATACTAGTCTATAACTAAATTAACTACCACCATGTATCTGGTGACAATCCTAATTAAAATTAAAGAAAAATTATTGAGTAAACTTTATATCTATCTATCTATTATCTATAACTAAATAAACAATCTCTATGTTTCATGTGACAACTCCTAATTACAATCAGAGAAAACTTATTCCCACTAAAATTTATCTAATTACAATCTCTGTGTCTATGTGACAACGCCCAATTACAGTTAAGCAAACATTATGTCAGCTACAATCTATTCCATCAAACTCGGGGCGAATTGGATAGGTCTTGTAGTGTGAATTGCATACAACCTGGGAGTTGAACCTTGCACATGGAAGTTATAGAACATTGGACGCAATGCCTGACCACTAAGCCAAATAGTTGTTGTGCAATAATGTCATAAGACAACTCTATATTTCAATTCAAGAAAAATTATCCCTAATAATCATCACATTCATGAGTTTAATCCCTAAACTAAAAAATTATAACCAAATACCTCAAACTTTCTTGGACTATTTCCAATAGCAAATGGAAACGATTGAGAGAATGGTCCAAATTTGCATGAATAGAAAATGTTAAGGATCAATTAAAATATTTTTAAGGGTAATTAACAATAACCCTTGAGGTATGTCTAAACTACACTAAACCCCAATCTTTTAAAATTTGAACACTCCACCCATTTATTATCTTTTAACACTGTTAGTAGTCCGACTCCAATCTAACAGAGGTTAGCCTTCATTCTCATATTCTTAAAGCAAAAGAAAAACAAAGAAACTCATGGGCACTTGATTTCCGCCTGTGGCACCTGATCTCAGACCCCTACTGTGTCATGTATCATGTGTTCTACTTGATCACGAGCTTCCTGCTCCAATCCCCCTCCAAGGCTTCAACCTCGGTTGAAATGCGAAATTCCCTGTAGCTGCTCGTTCTCCATGACCTTCAGCCATTGCAACACCATCATAAAGTTGGATGGATATGAAAACTATAGATATTGACACTATAGAACGGTGGTCCTTGTTTTATTATTGGTCCATAGTTCACATAGTGGATCTTACAGAATAATTTTTTACTGACATCTAAAATCGAAATTGAAATTTATACATTGGAAGTGGATATAACTTCTGCATTGGAAGAAGTTGGGTGCTTAGAATCAAAGTTAAAGATTAAGGTCTCTTTTGGGAAAACAACTTATTTAAGCATCTACAGAAGGAACTTTTGAAAAGTAACTTGAATAAGTTATTTTATATTCAAATATATAATAATAAAATGCTTGTTTTTAGTGTTTTAGAAAGCCTTATTAAGAAGTTAGATATTTTAACTTCTAAAAAAACACTAAGAATAACTTTTACAAAAATAATTTAGCCAAATAGGAAAAAAAAATAAAAATATGACTTTTGACTTCTAAAAAGTTAAAGAAAATCATAAATCGTACTATCCAAATAAACTCTAAAACTCAAATAAAAATTGGTGGAATGCTGGCCAGGAATGATGTAACCTTTAACTGGGAGCTGTGCTTCCCAAAAAATATTACGTTACTAAAAAAATATTATGTTAAACATGATGTGGAGGCTCAAATATGTAGTCTATCATATATGATAGGCAGCCTGGAGATATGGCAAACACATGGAGAGTAATGGTGAGTCGTTGCCATGAAAAAATGTGTCTCTGCATATTATATGTGTTTGATCGTGCTATTGGATTTTCTTTTCTTTCAATCTAGACATATATAGACTTTGGGTGGTGCGGTGTGTATGTTTCGGAGATGTTTTTTGTCTTGTCTTTTCCTTGATCCTTTCTTTCTTGTATCTTTGTATCTCCCCAACTTTTGTGAGTTGAGCGATGCATTCATCGATCGAAAAAAAAAAAAAAGTTGTGACATTATTATTGCATCATCCCATTCCTTCACTACCGCATCATATTATTATATGCAAGCAAGGTGATTTTAAGTGAGACTTGGGAGGTCAAGCTTAAGCACACACTGCACGAAAGATATGCAAGCGCAAATTGGTTATCTAACCGTGGAGCTGAGGAGCAACAATCTTTCCAAATCAGCGAGTCTCCCCCTCGAGTTCTCAGCATGTTGCTGCTTCAATTTTGGGTTATTTGGGCTTTTTTTTTTTCCGTTTTGTTTTATTTTTCTTCCCTTCCAGAAGCATGAAAAAAAGAGAGTAAGTACTAGACATTGATTCTAGAGTGGATGGCTAACGATGTTAAAGAAAATAGGGTGGGGTATTAAATTTTTAAAAGAATTGGATTTAGTGTCATTTATAAATACCTCAAGGGTGATTATTGTTAACTACCCTATTTTTAAAATTACGAAGTAAAATGCACATACCCTATAACTCAGGGAGTTAAATATTTTTTCTCTAAAGAAGTAACATATTTCATTTAATAAAATAAAAAAAATAAAAATATGAATTACAAGTCAAAATCTACCCGGGATTTCACAGGAACAAATACTAGTACTAATACAAATATAAACAAAAAACAAACCAAACACCATTTATGTTGTAAGTTTATATTTTGGAGAAAATAAGAGGAAGAAAAGACTAGAGAGTTGTTTGAAATTATTTTTGTTTTTGTTTATAAAAACTTTTGAAAACAAAATTTTAAAAGTTATTTTGGATAGCAATTAATTAAACCAATTAATTACATTTGTACCACCTCATTCTTTCTTGTTTTAAACAACAGAATTCTAAAATTATCTTTAAACAATTTTTTAATTTTTGCTTTTAGAACACAAAGCCCACTTTTTTATTTTTAAAATTAATCTGAAAAAAAATCCAACCAAACAAGTTTTATTATTTTTTAAAAAATTAAAAATTATTCTGCAAAACAGTTTCCAAACAGCTCTATAGATTGTAAGATTTTAAAATTTTATACTACAAATCCTTTATTTCTCTCCAAAATTCAAACCAACACAGTTGCGAATTGTCTATGAACAATAGTATGGCCCGACCTCCCCGTCATTGCCAATTTGCAATTAGGTGCGATATGAACACAAATTGGCAAAGGCATGTGTAAAAAGATTAAATGAACGCAGCAGCAAATTTTATTACTATACAATTTCAATATTGAAATGAGCACCAAAATTATTTTACATTAAAGAGCATTTGTATATTGAATTGCACTACTATACAATTTTCATTCGTGGACTTTCCCGGTACTATACAAAATGGGAAGGCAGGGACGAAGACCATTCCACACCACTCTCCTTCCCCCAACCATCTTATAACACAAAACAGGTCAAATCTATATATTCTGTCATTCATTCAGGGACAAAACTTTGCACCTAACTACCCATGTCCGTTGAATGCTGCATAAGCTCCATCCACTGAAATTAGCACAACAGAATAACTGTTAGCTGAGGAAAACGCATAAACTATCAACAGACACAACCAACTCACTTTGTTAAGACAAGAATCACATTTGAAATTGAGTTCAATTTTGATACAAGCGTAAAATTGTCTAGAATTTTTTTTTTTTCACACAATCATCAAATCGCATGACCACATCAGCAAAACAAGTTTGCTTTCTACACCATTATTTCAAAAATCATGCCCAGGAGAGAATTTGATTGGAAGGCAGTACAAAAACATTTTATACTGTAAGTACATTTAAATTAAATCCTTTAATTTTTCTATTTCCTTTTAGGAAAAGGAAGAAATGTCATCACCTGTCTAAGTAGGTTTGCAAGAGTCCTCGGCAGTGCTTCAATGTTCCTCAGAACAATATAGTACGGGAATGGAAAGGAATCCATGTACTTCGAAAACTTCATCTCTCCGCCCTCAAAAGATGCTTCCTGCATTACATAAACTCATGATCAGGGGAAAGAAAAAAAACTGCATAAAATCTCATAAAAACCACACTAGCAAAACGTATAATACCATGAGATCCATAATTGACTCCTGAGAATTATCCAGAAGCAAGAAAGCAACCATTCGATTACCAGTCGATAAATCTCTAATGCATCGCTTCAATCTCTCCTGGAAAAATCAAAATTGGAGATCAGTAACCCAAAAAGGTTGGTATTTATGAAGATAAATAGAAACCAGCTGAAATTTAAACAGATACCTTTTCATGAAAACGGCCATCTGCAATTATTAAAACAAGTTGCTGTAGGGGGTTATGTCCAGATGGAAGTCGCGCTTTTGCAACAGCAGAATCCAACTTGTTGGACAAGTACTTCAACAGATCAACAACTGGTTCATCAGCAATAGTGTTCTCTTGCTTGAATGTTAAATTGGAGATCATCTGCCCATCACCAGTTAAAAGCAACAATTAGATCCTTTGCAATGCATGTACAAACAGCTTCGACAAAATGAAACCAAGCTTTATACAAATTCTACTAACCTTAACCCCAACCTCTCCAGTAAATGGCCTATCGAAGTCATGCAGTAACTTTATGTTTCCCTTCGTGCCAAAGCTCACAACAGCCAAGCTCCCCATTTCCAGTTGTGAAATGGCACGGCATACTGTGACCAAAGCTTCAATAGCTACATCACCACAGCCGCTCTCTGACATACTACGTGAATCATCAACAGCTATTACTACTTGGTAATCGCGCTTGTTGGGTCTGGTCCGCCTGAGCCATATTTTATCTTTACGAAAATGACTTGCTATGAATTCAATTACCTGCAGTTTTTTGGAGGTGTTGAATAAAAGAGGGAAGTCATTAATAATCCCTACAAAATGTAAATTGAGGTCTAGTCCTATTCATAAGAATATCAGCATTTACCTTTTTCATATTTATCCTCTTGCCAGTTCTATAATCCCCTTGGAGCTTGTTGGCCAGAGTCGGCTCCATTACAAGGCGCAATTGTTCGGCCAACTCTTGAGACAATTTTGTTGTGCTAAGTTCATATCTTCTCCATAGAGCAGTTGTGCTGCCTTTCAAATCATGATCATCAAAAGGTTCTTGACCTTTGCCCAAATCATTGTCATCCACAGAAAGTTGTCTTAACTTATCTGTGTTTTCACCCAAGTATAAGTTATGGAAAGAAACCAAATCTTCAGAACGATTTTCAGGATCAATACTTTCACCGGATATAGGTTTCACTGATCCTTCATCTGGTGACTTCTGAATGTTGGACATAGTAATTTTCTCCCTTTTTTCATTTTTGGGGATTAACGAGGACTGACTTACAGAATCTATTTCCGATTTCTTCTTCTCAAACTGCAACTCTGCTTCTTTTTCACCAGCATGACATTCTTTATCAAGCATATGGGAATCAATGTTTTTCTCAACCTGTTCCATTGATGCAGGCCCCAGCGCCTGAGCCGTACCCTTTTCAAATTCAGAAACATAGCCATATTCATCTGTGCTATCCTCCTCCATTTCACCCTGCTGCTCTGTGTTATTTTCCTGAAGATCACCTGATACTCTGATTCTTTCTTTCCAGTCCTCAAGTGCATCACCTAAACTTCGATAAGGATTGGGTTGGTTTTCCTGAAATGAATGCTCATTCTGGGGAACATGAGATTTAGGTTGATTTTCGCTGAGGCCCCCAGTATTTGATGAATCAGACATCTTAAGATCCATCTCAGACATACTACTCAAAGGAAAACCACCAAAGAGAGAAGGATTATCAGTATCATGATGGCTATTTGATTGATTAGGTTCTGCTGCTATATTTTCAGAACTGGATGTCTGCCAATCAACTTTGGGCTGTGCTGCTAATTTAGCAGTGGAAATTTGGTCATTAACCATGTCAGAAGATTCAGATGTATCTTTCTTTGGTTCCGTGAGATTCACCTCATCATTCTCTTGATGTTCCTGTCCAAGATCATCCTTTTCTAAGGTTACATCAACTTCAGTATGTGCTTCTTCCATAATTTCATCAGTTGGGCACGTCTCTTCACCTTGGTTCCCTTCTTGCTTTTCATTCTCACCTGAATCACTTTGCCCTCCAGGATCTGCCTCTTCCATAAGATCTGCATCTTTATTTACATCCAAATCCTCATCCATGTCAGTTTGTTCCAACTCATCAGGCATCACTCCAGAAGGTTCAGAGTACGCTGCTTCTTTGTCCATATTTAACTCATCTCCATTCTCTGCATCACCACTATCATCTTGGGTTGCAGATTCATCATTTTGAGCATCACCTTCCTCGTAATTACCATCCCCAGGTTCATCCATGGCAGCATCATCTTTGGCTCTTAGCTCTTTGGTGCTTCCATCTTTATCCCTAACTGAAGGTCCAGATTCATATTTTTCTCTTGTATCACTGGGATTTTCATCTTCATTCTTATCCCAAACTTTCTCATCAACTGCTTCACTGTCTGGTCCAGTGGGCCCCATTTCCGAATCAAGTTCCTCATTCTCACCATCAACATCTTCATCATCCCCAGAGTCCTCACTTAGGCTTACTGCATCGGCTTGGAAATCCTGCTCCATCTCAATCCCAGTGTTATTGCTACTAGGAATTTCCTTGGACTCATCTTGTTTTTTGTTTTGCTGCAGCATTGACATAAGAACATGATACGTAACTTAAGAATCAAGCTCAACTTTTACCAAATCATGCAGAATAAACATGTTCCAATGCTAACCTGGTCACGGGTTCCCAGCAGCTGATCTTCATCATTAATCTGGTCACTGACATCATTAAGTCCAACACCCTCCCCCATGCCTGTTCCACTAGCATCTTCAGATGTATTGAGGGTTCCATCGTCGTCCTGGTTTTCTGTAGAAACTCCAAAACCTTTTGAAAATAATGAAGCTAAAATATTCGCAATCACATGACTTGTAACTGAAACCTGAAAATCAACATACAAAATTAGATCATTCAATTCAGCTATGCAAACCACAGTGAAGCATGAATAAGTTACAGAACTTTAGAAAATGACATTATCTCCAGTGAATTATCTGAATACAGAGTATGTCAATTACATAATATAGATCATCAAAAGAGGAAAAAAATTATGTTTGCACACAAACCAAGGTAAGAGATTATTAAGCTTACTGATCTATGCATGGCTAAGAAATTTTTCAACAGCTCATCACTGAAACTCAGTAATATATCCGCAAACATATGTAGATCTCTAAAGCAGGATCCTACTTTGCAAGAATAGCTGTTAACTTTACTGTCACAATGATTCACCAGCTTCTCCTACACAGCACATGTATCATTGATTTAGTCATTTACAAGGGTGAAAAGAAAAAAACCAGTACCAAGACAACCTGAAATAAAATGAAACTAACCCCGAAAGAAACTGCTTTGAAAAGCTTCTCACATAGAATGTCCAAGCCTAGATTTGCAACAAATGTGTCAAATAGTAACTCCCCCGAAGCAAGATTTACCATGGACTCTTCATTGATAGGGATGTTGCTTGACAAACATGAATTCTGCAAAACAGCTGCAATATGCTGATATGTAGACATAAGGGCTTCATTGAAGGAAGCATTGAGCTCTGCACAGCTTCTTTCATCAAGTCTATCTTTTTTGGGTGAATCTACCTGAATAGAATTTTCCTTTTTTGCAGTGGATAATTCCTCCTCAATTACTTTTGCCTGAGAATCAAATGTTTTTAGAACCGTGTTTCTCATTCAAATTACTAGGTTTTACAATGTTATGTGAGAAGATTAAATACCTTCTCAAATATTTCTTCAAAATGATGAACCAAAACTTCTCTAATTGTGCACCTATCTAGATGGTGCTCCTCTAGCATAAGAAAACGCTCCTTCAAGTCATTTATGGCCTTGAAGTTTTCACACACCAGCTGCTCCATTTCTTGAGTTACAATGCAAAAATGTTGGGTAGAAGTCACTGCAGTGACAACTTTTGTCCCCCCAATCAGGTAACAATCCAATAATTCCTGTAATTCTGTTTTTGTAAATAGAAGGAATAGGAATTTCTGCAAATTTCACACGATTCATAAACAAAATCAATAGATGAACCTTTGATTTACAGAACAGTGGTAAAAATTCTTCAATGAAAGCAATCATCTGACTGGCTGAATGTCTTGGTCTTTGACAAGTGCTTAAATGGCTATTTTCTAACATCCTCAACAAAAGCAATTCTTCATGCGATACAACACACAGACTATCAAATAATTGCTGCAAGAAGGGGGAAAAATTGACATCAAGCACAAAACGCAATAACAAAAAGAAATATTAAAATAAAACAGTTGCAATAACACTTGCCTTCTGTTGCCACATGCATTTATAAGTGGCCAGCTGGTCTGGAATAATGGAGCACATATAAATGGGATTGTTATCAGTGGATATAGAAAATTTAAACAACTTTCCCAGAGTGGAAACACAATCTCTTAAGCATTTCAGTTGCTTGTCAAAAGCACTGGCAGCAGCTAGCTGCTTCTGCTGAATTTGAATGAGCTGATTGACGAAAGAACTAGACCTATCAACCTGCAGAAACCATGTCCACAAGAAATATACTGAATGCAAAATGGTAACTGTTTTCAGAAGTCATACAGCAATGGGTGGGTGGCTCAGTCAGACATTAAATAATTCATTTCCTATCACTGAAAGTATGACACAGCCGATGCACTGGACATTTAAAGCAGAAAAAGCACAACATTCAAGAAAACAAACTGAAACTAGAGAGGAAAGCGTTTTTTAAAAAATAGATATTAAAAATTTTGAAAACGAAACTAGTCACTGATACATTACTTACCTGTTCAAGAGTTATATCCTTATGAGGATTGAGGCATATCTGCTGCAGAAAAAGCACAGACACAACACTCTTAAAATAATGTTCAGTAGCTGTTTTCCATTCCACATGTAAGCTTTCTTCAGGGGCATTCTTATCATCAACTCCAGCAGCTATTTCCAACGTTACACAAGATAGCTTACTATTTGTTAGTAGCAAATGTTGTATGTTCCCAGAAAACCGAAGGAACCACCAAGTTTTTTGCTGATCCTGTATGTGTTCAATTATAAGAAAGGGAAAAAGGAAAAAAACTAACTAGTGTACTTTAATAAAGAAGTAATGTAACCTTTCATAAAATCAACACACCTCTTCAAATGCTGATTTGTGTCGAGACAACCCACTGCTTTCTAAAAGCTTAAGAAGCTCAGACAAAGCTCTTCTCTTCCCTTGACTCTTCTTTTCTTCCTTCCAAAGATCACCACAGTCAGCCGCTGAAACATATATTTTTTCGATCATATGCCACATGGCTTGCCATCCCTTTAAGTGAAATTGATGCTGGAAATCACCACAGGGTCTAAGAATGCTTCCAATATCTGCACAAATTACAAAGTTCTCAAAAAAAAAAAAATCCAAGAAAGCAACCAGAGAAAAATAATTTCTGTACAAATTATTTAGTTTATGAACAAGAAACCATCAAACAAATATACTAGTAACACCAGAATTTAACCAAAAAGAAGGGGGGGGAACCTTCAGCATTTTTCTGCTGTAAACATAGAACATTTTTCTTAAGCTGGAAATCCTGCAAAGCACTTTCTAATCTTTTGCCACACTTCTCAAACCACAATGACCTACATCAGAGAAGACATGTCAACAACTTAAAATTTACAAAAAGAAAAGGTATACAGAATGCCAATCAGATGTCAGATAACCTGTTCTCATCACTGAACAATGTCAAATCAACAGCTCCACTGACCAAGTCCTTATTTATAACATCATAAATAAGCTTATGACCATGAAAAGATTGAGCTTTTGCCCCTCTTTGTGCAGCTTCTTGGTTAAGGAAAATCAACACAGGTTCTTGCAGAATATCCTACACAAAAATGAGAAGATAGCAAAATATATATTAAAAAAAAGATTATCGAAAATGTAAATAACTATGGTGTGCAAGGAGAAGAAAATGGCAGGGAAGGAAACTAGCAAGAGGAAAAAAGACTAAAATCAACTTCCCCAAAAGGAGTAAAAAAAAATCATTTCAACTGCAAATTCTACCACAGCCTTCATTCCAGATACCAAAATGCTTTACAACTTCATAATGGATTTATAGATGTAGCAAGGTTCAACTGTCTGGGAAAAAAATGGTTTTGTATAACAGATAATAACAAAAAAATGTATTAGAAATCCAATATAAAGTAACAACACCGGAAAGATGAAACAACAGCTGATAAAGCATTAGATCAAAACAGCTCTTTGATTTTTCTCCATAAACAAATCCTTCCTGAGAAAGCCTTTGATTATAACTAACAAAAAACCTCAATGCAAATTTACTTAACAACAAACATTACAAGGGAAAAACACACTATTAAAGTGCTGTTATTGAGGAAAAACATTGCCAATTATTTCTCCTTTCTTTTTTAATTTATTGTCCAGGCTGACTGTTGGTGCGAAGGGGTGAGGAGCCAATCATTACCATGGTTCAGCATTGAGAGAGAACGATCCATCAACCAGACTAAATAGAATTAATACATAATCAAACCAACTATTGCAATTATAATAACTAAATGTTTTCTCAAGAACCATTTTTTCTTGGCATAAAATTCCCTAAAAATTTTGAAACTACCAGAATAATTATATGGAGGCAACAATTTTAAATTGGGAGAAAATGAAAAGCCAGTAAGAAGTTGTAGATAAAACCATTCACGTACATCTACTTAAGAGCTTAAGCTTTTGGAGAAATGATTCAAGACATGGTATTGGAGCCTCTATGACCAAATGGCATTAGAAATCAATCTACATAAAACATTGAATTTTAGCACAAGGTAAGGCAACTATGTGAACTGTTCGTGGATCAGTGTTGTTAAATTGCGGCCATGGCGGCGCCATAGCGCCATGGCATGGCGGAATTTCAAGAATCCGCCATGGAGACCTGCATGGCGTGGCAGCTCATGGCGGCCGAAATTTTCATGGCGCCATGGTGGTCCATGGCGAAAATGGCGGAAAGCTGCCATTTTTCCGAGGAAATTAAAAACCAGCGGGTTATTTTAGGGATTTTGGGGTTTTATTAAAAGGGAACCCTCACCCATCGACCCCATTTGCTCTCCCTTCTCCGTTTCGCGCTTCCGCCTCCATCTCCAAGGGCGATTCTACAAAGCGACCCTCGGCGACGTCCGGCGACCTCCAGCAAAGCGAACTGACCTGCGCCGGCAGCCTCCATCTTGCAGCAACCAGGTTGGGGCCACTTCCTCTTCTTTCCTTCTTCAGTTCGATGGTCTTCTTCAGTTCTGCTTCTGCTGCTTCTTTTTCTTCTTCTTCTTCTCGTTCTTCTTGCCTTCTGTTTCTGTTTTCAGCTCCTTACTGAGCTTTGTTTTTCTTTTTTCTGGTTTCAATTTCTTTAGTGAGCTACAATGGAAAGTCAAGGTCAAGTTTCACAAACCACAAGGTCATCTAGAGCAGACCCTGGTTGGAAGTATTGCCATCCAATAGAAGAAAATAATACCAATGATGTTATTTGTAATTTCTGTGCAGAAGTGATGAGAGGAGGAATTACAAGAGCCAAAGAACACTTGATGGGGAAGACTGGCAATGTCTCCATGTCCCAAGTGTCCAAAAGATGTTGAAGATGAGTTATGGGCTCTTTATAAAGAAAAAGAAGCAAGAGAGTGATGAAATGGCAGCTATGAGGGACCTTGATCTTGAGAATTTGCAGTTTGGATTATCTAAAGATGATGCTCAAGAGATTGTGGATACCCCTAATCCTAGGCAAAGGAGAGGTGCAAATTTGAAAGGCCCAATAGATTTATTTTTCACAAAACTAGAAACTACAAATGCAAAGAGGAAAAAGGAGAGATTGAGGCAGCAAAATATTAGAGGCATGTGATAAGGAAGCGGTGGCAAGGGTTCATCAATACATAGCCCGATGGTGGTATCAAGCTGGACTTTCATTCAATTGTATCAAATTAAAGAGTTTTCATGATATGTTGACAGCCATTGGAAGCTTTGGTCCCCATTTGCCTTCTCCGTCTTATCATGATATAAGAGTTCCACTTCTTAACAAAGAGTTGGAGTACACCAAAAATTTGATGAAGGATCATAAGAAGCAGTGGGACAAACATGGTTGTTCGATCATGTTAGATGCTTGGACTGATAGGAAGCAAAGGTGCTTGATTAACTTCTTGGTGAACTCTCCTGTTGGAACAATGTTTGTGAAGTCTATTGATGGTTCAAACTTTGTGAAGACCAGTGAGAAGTTGTTTGAGTTGCTTGATCCTCTTGTGGAGGAGATTGGTGAGGAAAAGGTTGTGCAAGTTGTAACTGACAATGGGAGTAATTATGTTTTGGCGGCAAAATGTTGGAAGAGAAAAGACCACACCTTTATTGGACTCCTTGTGAGCTCACTGCTTGGATTTAATTCTAGAAGACATCGGAAAGATTCCATTGATAAAGAAGACTATTAAAAGGGGAATTTTTCTTGTTGGCTTCATTTATAGCCATTCTAGCACTTTGAGTTTGTTGAGGCACTTCACAAACAAGGAGGAGTTGGTGAGGCATGCAGTCACAAGATTTGCCACATTTTTCTATCATTGGAAAGGCTTCAACAAGAAAAAGCAAATCTTCGAAGAATGTTTACTTCTGAGGAGTGGGTAAGTAACAAGTTGTCTAAGGATCCTAAGGGCAAGGAAGCAACGAAAATTGCAATTATGTCTCCCTTTTGGAACCATGTAGATTACACCATTAAAATCATGCGTCCTCTTGTTCGTGTGCTTCGTCTTGTTGATGGTGAAAGAAAGCCCGCAATGGGTTATATTATGAGGCAATGGACAAGGCAAAAGAGTAAACAAATACAAGGATGTGTTTGCAATCATTGATAATAGATGGAATTGTCAACTCCATCGGCCATTGCATGCAGGACATTTTTTAAACCCATAGTTCTATTATGGAAACCCGGATTTAGAGTATGATCTAGAAGTCACAAATGGGATGTATGATTGTATCAAGAGATTGGTTCCAAGTCGAGACGTGCAACAAAAAATTTTACTTGAGCTGCCAATTTATAAGAGTGCTGGTGATCTTTTTGGAGATGAATTTGCAATATCACAAAGAAAAATCCTTGCACTTAGTGAGAAGAATACAACTTCTAGCTTTCAAATTTCTTTTGATTTTAAATTAGAGTAATTTGCTTACATGATCTTTGGATTTGTAGCTCACTGGCGAATGTATGGTCTTTCTACTCCAAATTTGCAAAAATTGGCCATCAAGATTTTGAGTTTGACATGTAGCTCTTCGGGATGCGAATGAAACTGGAGTGTTTTTGAGCATGTAATTAGCATTTTTCTATCACTTTGTTTTTTTGTTATTGTTAGAATAACCAATAGTAATGCTTTAGATTATATTGATATTGAAGATTCATTCTAAGAAGAGAAATAGGCTAGAGCATAAAAGGTTGGAAAACTTGGTTTTTGTGAAATATAACCAAGCGCTCAAGCAAAGATATGATATTAGGAATGAGATTGACCCTATCTCACTCAATGACATTGATGATTGTAATGAGTGGATGGTTGGAGAGCTAGAGGATGAGGATCATGACACTAGAGATGACTTGGTGTTTGCAAATGATAACACTTTGACTTGGAAAACTCTATATAGGGCATCAGGGGTTGGAGAGCCTAGAACATATACTAGGCGACAAAGTAAAAAAAGAAAGGAACCCCCAAGTGGTGATGGACCATCAAGTGGTGCAACAACAATAGGTAATAGAGTTTCTAAAAAGGGAAAAGAGGTAACAGTGTTCCTGCCAATGGTTGAAGAAGAACCTAAGTTTGATGACTCTGAGGAATCCGAAGAAGAGGAAGAAGAAATCAAATATGATGATTCGAAATCAGAAGGAGATGAAGCAGAGGGATATGCCTCGATGGACCCATTGACGCGATTACCTTGGGGATGAGAATATGGACTAGAAACTAAAATAGTTTATTTTAGTTAGCCTTTGTCTTAATTTGTGTTAAAGACTGTTGAGTTGAGTTGGCTTGTATTTTGTTTTGAACTTGAGATTTGGATTCTACTTTTTGTTTCTAACTTCTAGTGCCCTACTATTATGACTTGTTATGACATGAAATTGTGCGTTTGAGGCTTTGATTTGCATTTGATCATGATTGTTTTACATTTTTTTTTTCTTGATATTGTGATGCATTTGATGAATTTATTTCAAAGAATATATTTGTTCATTATATATGTTGTTAGTTTTATTATTTGTCATATTTGGAATTTTTTTTTTGTGTTTTTTTGTATATATATAAAAATATTTTTCAGTCCGCCATATCCGCAACGCCATCTGCCATATTTCCATGGCGGATTTTTGGCTCATTGCCACAAGCCGCCATCCGCCATTGACAACTATGCTGTGGATCCATGCTTGAAGCCCAAAAGGCCTTTTCATGAGAAGTCGTGTTAAATATGAGACCATTTATGTACTACCTAACAACTTAAGCTTTGGGAGAGATGGTTCATGACAAAAACCAATAAAGGCATATAGGAACATAAGCACGCATAAATATCTAAACATGTGAAAAATATGTACCATATATTGAACAATTATCAAGAATATTGATAGATATTGACATTAGAAAAGAGGCTAACATGGCTTGTTTATCTGCTTAGTTGCCAATAGTTCATGGATAAAAACTAAACAAAGAGAAGGAACAGTAGAAGATACTGATTCTCATTATCAAATGTGTGTTTCACAGAAGCTTGACACTTACTGTATACTTCTGTATAAGTTTCCTCAGCTTCTGCCTGCTCTTCTTCAAGTTTTCAATTGACAGATGACTCTTACCATCATCCCACCGACATAGTTTCACCAGTTCTTTTAGTTCAGTCTCAATTTCTTTCTTACTGGCATCGATGTACTTCAATATTCTGCAATAAGTGTGGCCAAATTGATCATTCACAAACCCTAAGGTTGAAAAATAAAAGAGAAGAAATTGGAGAAACAATAAGTGGAAGGAACTTACACTGGTAAGAACTGCACAAAAAAACCAAATATATTGTACAAATATGTTGACTGTTCCATCCAACAAGGACTGCAGTAATCCATAATGAACATTAAATATTAAAAATTTAGAATATAGATATAAATAAAACTAACTTTAAAAATATACTATATTTACTACTAAACATTCACATGAATATGGTGCGCCAAAAGAACTAAAAATTTGAATTTTGTTTTTGGGGGTAAGGAAGGGAGATCAACAAAATTATCTATTGACTTTCACAATGGCTTTCATTATTCTTTCTCAGGGTTTTTGAAAATAAATCAACTCTAGGACTACCAACAAATCATACCTGGAATTAGATTTCAGGCATGTACTGATATGGTTTTGACTAAGGAAAGCAAAAAGAAGCTGAAGACGCTTCCCAAATTCACCAATACTGGATGTGTGAATGAAGTCCTCCAGGCTGTAAGATTCAAATGCATAACAGAAGTAACTCCTTAACACAGGTTCACAAAATATAAAACTTCAAATGAATAGGATAAATTTTTATCTATAACATGCCTCTCGACAATTGATTGGGAAGACGATGAACTGGCTTGAAGAACTGAATACAGAGGAAACCACAACTGCAACAAAAGCGAGCAGGTGGAAAATAAACCATTGGCAGGATATTCATAATAAAAACAAGTAACATTGAGTGCAAACTTTTTGCCTAGTTCCATACTATGCAGAATCGTAAGCATTGTATATTTTAAATACACTTCTTAAGACAGACTCAAGAACATAGGAGTTGAAGACCCTAGGCATTTAATAAAAGGAATGATATAAGGAGAAGATAACACAGCCAAAGTATAATCAAGGAGATAGAAGGAATGATATATGGAGAAAATAAAACCACCAAAGTATAACGGAGATAGAATATTCTCCAAAAGAACATCGTATGTCAAGTTCAATAAATTAACATTAACAAAGCTCGCCACTATCATGGAAAACAATATTGAAATAATAACAACCTGGAAAATATCCCCTCTTTAGTTACAAAACAATGTGAAACGTTAGATTTTCTCATATACATGAAATCAAGTCGTTTTTTGGTGGGTAGGGGGCATTTATTCCTTGGCGACCAAGTTCAATCAATTAACAATAACTAAGCTCGCCACTATCATGGAAAACAATATTGAAATAATAACCACCTGGAAAATATCCCCTCTTTAGTTACAAAACAATGTGGAAAGTTAGATTTTGTCATATACAAGAAAGCAAATTTTGTTTTTTGGTGGGCAGGGGGGCATTTATTCCTTGGCGACCAAGGCACAAAATAAACAAAGAAAAGGCCAACAATAATATTATAACACAAAAAAAAACTCCAATCCCTTTGCGTGCTTTGCTTAGGAAACTGCCCCATAAAGAAAAAACTGAGAAGACTAGGACACCAGAAGAATCATCTTGACCAAAATAAAAGTTGCAGGGTTTGCTTTTTCTTTCCTCTTTTTCTGGAAAAAAAACTAACAACTGAGCACCTCAGTACTTCAGAAAACAGCAAGTGCTGTACAAGAAGAGGACGGAGGATAAATCCATAAAACCAGAAGTGTATATACAACCAGAACAAAAAGAAAACCATGTCAACACAAAAAGCTCATCAATTGCTTTTACTAATAAGTGTGTAAGTTCCCAGAGACACTGAAATTTTCAATGTAGTAGAAATCTGGAAGAGAAAATAATAAGGAAATCAGTACTTTCCTAGTCACGTGCATATTTTCAGGTTATTGGGAACTACTTTACCATTTTGATTGACATAAATAACAAGAACAACAATACACATAAAAGAATTGTCACTTACTTTTCCAGCATTGTGCTCATACTGATGCATCACCTCATCAAGCAAACCAGGCCAAGAGCCAAGTTCTATCTTTTGCCATGATGACAACAGATCAAAAAGCGATTTTAATTGATCTACATGGAATTTAAACCAGGAAATTTAGTAAAATACAAAGAACATAGCACAGCTGCAGATACAACACTTGAAACAAGATTCATACTTGAGAAGGAGAACTTTGAACCACTTTCTTGCATAAGTTGAACCTTGTGCAGAAAATATTGCAACCCTGAAAAAGCCTAAAGGAGAAAGAATAGATAAGACTACACAGTAATTATGACATTCCTTGAACTGGAATCTTGGAAATCAAGCTTGAATTCCAAAAACTTGAAATCAAACTCAGTGCAAGCAAACCACAGCTATACATAGTTGTTTGAGGGCGGTGACAAATAATAATTACAAATTTAAGTGATGCATAGGAATGTTCCCTCATTAACTGTAGATTATGTACATAAAAAACCAATCTGTACAAAACAATGGACTCAGGCAGTCATGATCACTACCTTTGCTAAAGGGATACCCGAAGGAAGAGTCAAGAGCATGTCAATTACATCCAAAGTTTTCTGAAGATCACTATGATCTTCCCACTCATTTAGGACGGAAAGAATCTGCTGTTGGAGAGGTGCAAGTACTTTCAACATTTTTGCCATCTCAGGAGCATTTGAATCCTGGACCTCAGAAAGAACAAAATGGATACACAGGTCATCAAGCAGCACTAAAATCAGGAAGGGAAAAGAAATGCAGGTGCAATATAACTAAACATAGCTGGGCCACACCTTGTAAAAATTGTATCTGGTAGCAGATTTGTGAGATGATAGAAACTTCCTTCTATAGTCCAAATAGAGATGAAACATGTGCTCAGGCATGAGTTTAACATCTAATATGGGCAAAATTGGAGAATGGACACCTGAAAGGGTTTGAAAACAACATAGAATCATATGAAATTAACAGGCACAAAACTTGAAAATATTCCTAAAAATCCTTATAACCACCTTTCATTAGATCAATCCCCAAGCAATACGAGTCACTGAAGCAAAGCAACCGATCTGCATCAGAAACTTGGAACGATCCAGGCTGAACCCAAAAAAAACATATACATGTTATATAAAATTTGCAAATCCAATCAACGACGGGGACACAGAAGTACACACAGAAAGATCAAAGACATTATTTCACAAATAAATGTACAAACAGTTACTTCAAATAATTGATTGTGAATGATACAACGCTACACAGACTCACATTCTGGACAAGATCACCAGATCCAAATAACTGATTGTGAATGAGAACCACATTGCAGAGGATAGACTCTTCCAGCTGCTTCCATTCTTCATCCAACGTTTCATGTTCCCTTGAAAGTTCCATCTGTTTGAATGAACAGATTTCATTTCACATACAAATTTACAGGATGGAATCAACTATCAGCAGATATTAAGAAATTAAAACTAATAAGCATTACTTTGTCAGAGGATTTTTCTTCAGAAGAAAATTGTTTCCATTCTGAGAAGGTTTCAGTTGCAGATGAATGTGCAACAACTGGTATTTCATCATCAATAACGAAATCGATTTGGAATGCTCGAGGTTTAAACTTGTATTGTTGAGCATCATAATCACTTTTTGACTTGGCATGAACTTTCATACTCATCCAAAGGCTGGCAAACTCATCAAATATCTTTTGCAAGAGCTGATACAGAAGATATCAGATTGTTATAAGCAAATACTTGTGGCAGTCAATAAAAATGAGGCAGTGAAAAATAAAACCAAAGTAAGGATACTGACCATATAACTTTTATCATCTATTATTTTTGCAGATGCTATTGAATGAGACAGCTGAACAAGAATGTTGTGACAGACAGATGCTCGATATTGCAACACAGATGCCTGTTTTTCATGATTCAGTTAGGAATTGATGAACAAAAACAAATTGATTCCATAAACTCCATAATCCAGATTATTAGTTTAGGGTTGGAATGTAAGTGCGCACCACCTTATCAGCAACAATGCCACTTGAAAGAGTGAGAAGCCTTTCCATCAAACTGCTATCAATCAAATAAAAACCTTTACCAAAATCTAGCCTGTATGACAGACGCATGTCCAGTCCAACTTCGTTCTGAACAAAAATAAAACTGGGTGAAGCAGCACGGGGGAAGCACATAATGGTGTAAATCATTTCCTGGAATGCCCAACACATTATTTGTCAAGCAAAACAAAAAGAAATTTTGAGAAGCAGAAATTGGAGATGCAAAAATTCATTAAATACGATACCATATCATTGCTGATGTTTTCCTGGCCAAATTGAGTCAGATATTCTTTTTCCAAGGCACTTGAAAGAATCAGTGACAGTCCAAATTTCATCTCATACACAGCAACTTGAATTGGTTGAATAATGTCATTAAAGGCAACATACTCATCCATTAATCGATCAATAAAACGCGTTGCTGTTTCCTGGAACTCAGAATCAGAAGCAAATAAATAACGAGACTAAATGTCCATTTTAGTCCCACAGAAATATATGAAGGGACAAATTAGTCCCTCAGAATTTGAAAGTTCCTCAATGGTCCCTCACAATTCAAAAAACTAAACCAAATTGATCCCTCTGTACAATTAAAAAAAAAAAACTATACAGACCTATAAGGAGAGACCAATTTGTCTCTTTTTTAATTGTGAGGAACCAATAGAGGACTTTCAAATCCTGATGGACTAATTTATCTCCATATATTTCTGGAGACCAAAATGAGGGTTTACTCTAAAAAATATGACATATAAAGAATAGGACAAACAGGCAGCATGCATCATTTCCAGTCAATACATCTTATGCTGGACCTCACTTATTTGTCTCACAATGACACGCTTTGTTTGTTTCTTCGTTTTCTTTCAAATCATGCATGGTTCTCGTATCAAATTTCAGCAGGATCTGTGGCTCCAGGACCGCTGTCTCTACTTCTAGCCATGTCCTGCTTTTCTTATCTTTGAGATTACACCTATTTTTCCAAATTACTTTTGTTTGTTTGAAATTCCCTTTCTCTCAAAACCATATAGACAAAGAACCCTCAAAATTAAAAACAAGTCCTGTTGCTTGATTCTGCATGCCTATCTTCTATACCAGAAACAACAACTCAGACATTAAATTCCTCGTAAAATATTCCAGCAAATGTTATTTCCAATTTGTCACAGTCATGTGTCATCTCTCTTTCAAATTCTGAGACCATGCAGCCACTTACTCTTTTTATTGTGACATCGGTTAGTATAGTAGTGTAGATATGGTTTTTAGTTATTGTTGAATTGGGAGAGCACTTTGAGCATTTTCTCATATATCAAATACAGAGGGTTAGAGAGAAGTGAAGAGAAAAATTACTCCATCACATTACATAATGCATGCTATTGTTTGGTGCTGATGGACGGAAAGGAATGTTACAATTTGCAAGGATTATTTATTTATTCCAGAGTGGTTTCTTTGTTGGATAAGAGGAGAGATTACCTTGTCTATGAGGTTTATGTTATTCTTTTCTGTCCACTTTTATCAGGATATTTTATCCCTGTCCTATTAGTGGTTTCTCTAGCATCTTTTCTTCCTTTGTGACATAAAACAGTATACTATAAATTTAATTGCATTTAATTCTCACCTCGAAATATAATAGACTTTTGAGGATCCCTATGTTTTCAATGTTTTTACTAACAGTAACTCAGATGCTATGAAGAAACTTCGCATTCATGACATGGTTAAAATACCAAGCATAGTTGTTAAGCCACATAGCAACCTTAACAAGTAGAAAATGCTCTGTTGTTTTTATAGCTATATACTAAGCATTTTAATCAGAAAAAAAAAAATATCCTATGCCTAATAACAGTTATAATCATGCTATATAGAATAACAACACATTAGTAATCCAAATTAGTTCAACAAGGCATGCCTAAATAGTTATACCTGCCAATTGCGAGCCTGGTCAACAACCTGTTGTAATTCCTTTGCCTTAATACTACACTTCAAATCTTCCAGAACAGCAACTAGTTTCACAAACTCATCACATTCATTCATTAACTTCTTGTATTTCCATGGTTCAGGGCGAAACACAATCTAATTACAAGACAACAATGATCAATCTTGATTGCTCCATAGAAACTGATGTGACAGAGCAATAAAGCACAGAGATACAAAATGTGCAAAGAATTCTTCTCATGACCAACATAGAGAAAGGAGATTTTAAAAACAGAGAAAATATAGGCTTGAAAACAATAGTGAAATATACAATGCATCCATTACAGTAATCCCCATAAAAGTGTAAATGTTTAAATTGATCCTCAACTCGTTAGATCAAATTAATCCCTCAGATATTTACCATCAACTATTCCTCTATAATGTACATAACCATAAATTTAAGGACTAAATTAGTGCGTTAATCTACTTTAGGAGACTAAAATTCAATTTAGTCGTTGAAAGACCGAATAGCTGTTCAAAATCTTCAGAATACTAACTTGACGTTGCATTTATTCCCAACAAAAAAATTTGAATGGTGTTTCTCAGCTCACCCTAACATGCAGTACCAGAATACGGAGTAAAACTGTATCAGAGTTCGACTACGAAGATATCATAAAAATTGCCACATAATACTACCAATAATAAGTCTTTATCCATCATGACTACCTTTTTTTCCTTTGATAAACAAGGAAATTTAATGAAAGAGTGAATACAATTAGAGAGAAGTGAATGCATGCCCTCAAACAATAGAAATTTGAATAACCAACCTCCAATTTAAAGAAAAGGTGTAACATTTATCTTGCTATAGCATCAGCATGAATATAATTACCATCTTAGCCAAACCAAATGCCCAAATTCTTAAACTTACTTAAAATCCAATGCTTTACATACTCTAGACAAAGACAAAACTAATAGTAATAAAAAACATCACTTAAAAAGAAAAACTAAGTTAACACTTGATGATTTACAACATACGGTGACAAATTTCAAACTCGCATTCAAGAAAGGACAATGATTATGTCAGTTATTATATACAGATCATTCACAAAGGAAAAATAACTGCAAACAGAATGTAAATAATCTACAAACCTTCCTTTGCAGCATTCTACGGTCTGCTACAAGCTTTTGTAGCCTTTCAGCCTTTCTTTTGTCAGCTTCTCTGGTAAAAAACAGTCCTGATAAATATCCACATTCTTTCCGCACCTGAAAGAGTATATAGTAAATGTAAATTACTTCTCACTTCAGACAAACAGAGGTGTTCCATTTAGGGATAAAATAGACTATGTAAATAGTAATAGAAGTTGTAAAATACTCCCTCCGATCCATAATATTAGATGTTTTGGATAAATTGGGTCATTGAAAAGTTTTGTAGCCACATACATTGACCTTTCATTTGTAGCTAGATACACTGATTTTTCAATGAATCAATGTGTCTAAAATGACTGATATTATGGAATGGAGGTAGTACTAAACAAGGAAGAGCTCAATCTACTAATGAAGGGGACAGTCTCAATCAAATTAACCCTGTTTCCAGGGTACCTGAATTTCAAGTTCAAGTGATGATATTGTTTCTACAGTCTGAGAGTACTTGCTGTAGTACTTCGTGACAGGATCAACATCATAGCAGCTAAGCAAGAGGTGAATCCGTAAACCTCCAATGTGTACCCATGCAGAACCACTGACATAACTGAAGTCTGAGAGAAAAAGATAAAAGAAGTTAGAATATATGATAGAAATATTCAGAACCACGAGAATAAAGATATCTGCAGGTTAACTGAGTATGATAAAATAATGAAACATTAATATGCAACAGGATTATATGGAATTATATGTTAAATAATTTTATATGCTTTCACTGTGAACTTTTATGGCCATATATAAAACTATAAAAGCATAAATAATAATGGTGGTGTAAATAATTACCATCAGATGTGGACGGAGGATACAGCTCATGAAGCAGCGGAACAATGAACTTATGCACTGAGTTTTTCAATCTGTGATGGCTTGATGAAGCAATAAGAGTGCTCACCAAATGGATGGCTTCTTCCTAAATTCAGTTGAGGAGGCAATTAGAATATGAAAACATCTTCGAATTTAGTGATGAACAATTTAAAAAAGTAAAGAACCAAAAATACACGGCATTAAATAAAGTGCCAATATGAAGCAAAAAATGCATCAATAACACTACAAATTTTGGTGCATCACTCTGTCCTCCATTGTATTTCATGCTTCCAACATCGACCACCTCATTCCTAGTCCCCTCTGATACAAAAACCCAAAAACAACCTCCAATATATCTTCTATAGATACAGCTAAAAAATTCCAAAAGCTAGAGAAGAAGTTCATTTCCGTTGACACCAACTGAATCCATTTTTTTTTCATTTTTTTGAATATGTAACGTTGAATAAGGTAAGAATGAAAATTGAACATAAGACATTCAGGAGCTAACGCATCAATTAATAAGCCCGTCAAGATGGACAGCATATTGGAGCTAGTTTAGTGATAAAGTTTCATCTTATAAATACAAGGAAGTTTTGTGCACGTCTTCCTAATGGAAAAAACAAGAGGTGTCATAATGGAAAAGAGGTTCCACAGTCTGATAGCTTTAAGCAATTTCTTAAATGGTTGTTTTCTAACATACTGTATAATCTACATAAATGAAGAAATTGAACTATACAATGCTCAACTTCTTTCAAATACTCTACGTCATTCTATAGCTAAGAAGACATCTGACATATTTTCCAAATGTTCATTCCAAGAATTCTAATCTAGGCTGGCCATCAAAATTGATGTAACGGTACATCTATCTGTACAATGAAGATTAGTGTCCCTACATTTTCAAATTTCAGTACATTATGTATATTGGTGCATTTATCTAAGCATTTTATGATAAGGTGATAAAGCATCAACCAAGATATTCCAAAATTCTTTTCAGGAAAACATCTGGTATCATACACATTTGTTCGTGTTTTCATTAAAAACAAAAAGTAAATAACTGTAAAAAGAAAAAATAAAATAAACATTACCTTAGCTATGTTATTCTCCAAAGAAGAAAAACAAGCCTTAATTGTAGCAAACTGATCCGCATCAAAAGATTTTTTGTGTGCATAAACAATCTGCATTTAAGAAATGCCATGAGCATAAACCAGTTGAGTAATTTGAAAAATAATATAAGACATTACCACTGAGGAATTGACCGAAACAAATACCTGTTGAAAAAGAGAGCGAGCAGCAGATAAAATAAAATTGGGCAAATCTACCCCATCATAAGAGCAGCGCCACAAATTTGACAAGGTTACTCTACACTTAAGACATTGCACTAAAAGGTCCTTGATGGCATGGGTGCTTTGCCTGAACAAAGATCCATAAAAAAAAAATAAGACATTCTGTTGCAAAAATGCAAGGCTTTAGCCTTTATATGCCATTCTAATGACATAAGAATTTTGAGAATTTCATATCTATGTTAGGTATAAAACCACACATGATCCATCTCCTAAAAGCTTAGGGTTTTGGAAAGTTTATAGATTCTTGACATGTTATCAAAACCAACTAACAACTATCAGTTAATAGATACAAGAATATTCATAATACTTCACATAATAACTTAAGCATTTTGGAGAGAACAATTTATTTTATTTATTTCTTACACAAATGGAGAGTCTAATTGTATTGAAAAGATTATAATGAGCTGGTTTTCTGAGGAATGCAATTAGTTGGTAGGAGCGATGTCATCATTTAAGGAAAGGGGGCGTGGGTGTGGACATTTTGGTATCTGAAAACATTGCACTGCCACCTAAACATGTATTGGATTTTGCTTTGGGATCCGACTTCTAGATCGCATTGGGTTATTTTGAATAAGTATGGCTTAGACAAAAATTGGTGGGATGCTAATTCAGCAACCCCAGCTTCGGAGGACCATTGCGTAGGACCCAATTTAATCCCTCAAGAGAAAAATTCATCTTGTTCCTCAAGATTGAGAACAATGAACATATTAGTCCTCCATTTAGTAGAGTCATACACGTGGTTTGGGACAAAAATAACATGACGTCATTTTGTATACATGTTAGATAATGTGACATGCACCATAATGCTAACAAGTCAGGTGTGCAATTCTGTTAATGTTTCATAGATCAACTTCATAGAAGGACTAACTTGTTTGTTAATTTATATATTGTAGGACCATGGTGTAGGTTTCTGTTTTTGGGGGACTATATTGTCATGCACAATTTTCTTGAAGGAGCACACTAGGTATTAACTTTGTCCATTATCATCTTTACACAGTTCTCCTGTCAAATACTTTTACAATATACAAAATTCCAAATATTCTTAAGACTTTCAGTTGTTTGAAATCTAAACAATAGGGTGTCCAAAAAATAGTTATCCTTTTTACCACCTTCATTATGTCCATTTGTATTCTAGCTGATACAAAAGGTCTTGGTTTCTAGAACCATCTGAAATGCTTACTTTCAATTCTTAACTTATTCTTTAAATAGAACCTCCTTCCAACTTAATAAAGCCATTTGATAGTCCAAAAGTCCTTTTAAGGTTAAATCCTCTATTTTGACAACAATGCTAAACAAAATATGCTATTGGCAGGTTCAAAGGCCACAAACAGTTATCTTTCCTAATGCATGTATTATGTGTGTAGCGAGTTCTAAATTTGTTTCACAAATGTTTTTGCGTTATTTAGTGGCTGATTCTTTATGGAGTTCTTTGCTTGATATTGTTCGTGAGTGTTGGATTTGTCATAGAACTTTGGATTAGTTCCTGTTGACTAGCTTTTCAAGCTTTGGGAAAGGAAGGAAACCAAATCCTTGTGGCAATGATCAGTCTATGCCACTATTTTGCATAGTCAAATGCAACGTAATGATTGGATTTTTTATGACAGAATATCAGACAAGTATGTCCAATAGGATAAAATCAAGAGTTTGGCCTCCATTTGATGCAGAGCTCAAGATCTTTTTAAAGGGATTTCTCTCTCAAAAATTTGAGAAATTGAAAAGATTTTCTTTATTGATATATTCTTTTTCTCCTCTGTTAGTTATTGCTCTTGTAAACAGCATTTGTAAATTGAAATCCTCTTATCATTGTAACCCTACCTTTGTCTATCTTAATAAAAGTTCTTCAATAAAAAAATATATATACATAAAATAGCAACAATAAAATATTTGCCACATTCACATCGACCAAAATTTAACAAATCAGAGGGAAGAAAAAGAGCAGGCTTCAATCGTTAATTTATCATTGATTTATGGCCTCAAATAAATAACTTAACAGCATATATGACTTAGTAACACTTTCAAAATCAGTAACGGACTTTATTTGTTGTAAGCTACTATATCTCAACCATTATAAACTAGTCATCAATATAATAATGACTTTAGTTTATAGGTACTAACTCCACCACCCTATATAGCATGTCTAATAAATTTGACTTTTAACAAATTTAAGACTTGCATTTTTATTATAAGCAAAACATCTTTCAAAATGTCTAAACATATGAAATATTATACGCTTTTTTTTCCTACAGCTTGAGACGGTAAAAGGGCCGCCCGGGGGGGGTAAAATAACTGCCCAAAATTGAAGGTGAGACACAAAATGAAACAGGGAAGTATTACACCAACAGACAAACCAAAACAAAAATCATTGGAAATTTTAAAACAAAGATAAGAGGTCTAAAACAGAAGGCTGCAAACATAATAGAGTAAACCTATATGAGAAACAAAATGAACTCACGTGATCTGCAAGACAGTTGATGCATTGACAGCCTGAATGAGTACGGGGGGTATAGCAATACGGATAGCATCAAAACCTTCAGTCTTTGAGAAATTCTGCATCAGATAAGATATCTTCAATGGGTCAAAAGGTATACAAACTACAAAAGCAATGTACACTAGCACATACCTTAACAAATTCAGGAAAACATGCCCACAACGATTCATGCCACTTAAACCACATCTCTAGAATAAAGCTTCGAATTTTCAAATCTCCTAAAATATTCCCCCATCACCAGGGAAGGAAAAAATAAGTGGTTAAGACTTAAAAGTTATTCCAGAAAATGGACAACATGAAACATGCAGAGCTCTTGCACCAACCTGCATCAACTGAAGTCCATGCACTCAAGGTCCACAAGATCTTTTGATGTGGCGAAAATGCATGTGGAGACCTTGATGAGAAACTCAATGAAAACTTTGAAGCATAGTCCAAGAGGTTGGAAAGATGTTCAATAGCCTATTATCAGAGAAGTATGTAAGACCATGCTTTAAACAGTCCGGAAAGCATAATTCACTTCGATGTTCAAAGTAGAAATGTAGCTTGTTTCTATAATTTACAAAGAGGACTTGATTCTTTGCGATATAACAAGTAAATGATATAATCAGGCACAAATACTAATACAAAGAAAGAAGATTAATTGGAGGCGTGGTTGATTAAATAACGCGCAGCCTAACTTGCAAAGTCAATCAAGCAGCCAAATAGAAAACAAGCCAAAAAAGGAAGGTTGTCAGCATTACTTGGTGTGAACAGTTGAAATCATCCCAATGAATTGAGGTGAGCTCCTGCAGTAACTCCATGTCCAATAATAAACTGGTATAATCAACTGGAGGAAGCGTATCCTGCCAACCCTCAAATGCAGACTTTTGGCACAACATTTCAGGAGTAAATGAACAACAAGCAACTGAAGCTTCAACAAAAGACGAAAGGTCTTTGTATACATTATTCATCTGCAACTTGTTCTTTTCATATTCAAACTTTCTTAGCAGCATCTGTACCAAAAGAAAATAATAACAGCTAAATGAGGAAAACACATTCTAAAAGAATTCATTGAGAACATGCGAGGCACAAACCTGATACATCTCCTCTAACTGCTTAATACTTTGCACATCATCATCATCATGACCCCATTTCTCCGTAATAAATGATGACATTGAGACAGCTGTATTGTTCAGGAATATAGAATTAAAAAAATGCATACAAATAAATCAGATGTTTGATAAATCAAGCAAAAAACACAACTGACATTTATAAACCAGCAGCCAAGGATAAAACCATAAACATTCTTGCTGCATATTTCAATATGCATGGTACTGATCCTACCTTTAAAATCAAACAGATTGCATTGTTTTAAGCAAAGAAACTACTACCTAATAAATAAAATTAAACCTAGATACAGAACCAAACAATGAAAATCTAAATCGAAAGGATTGCAGCTACATCCATTTTAAGCAGGAAGAAACTCATACATCACAGCCACAAACTATTGTTTCTGTTTGATGAAGGAATCATCTTAGAACAAGAACAGACCACACTACACATATTTTGAGCCATCACATCCATTCAGGTAGGAAACTGTTAGGGACCTATGTTTGGTGAAGTTTAGTCCAATAATAAGAATAGCAAGATTTGGCCTTAGATGGGCCCAAAATAGGTACGGACAAGATAGGAGGTTGTTATGCATGCTGAGAGTGTTGTCATGCATACTGAGTAGGAGAAAAATTATGATTCTATGAGATTTGTTAGTGGTGTGAGATTATAACCAAGTAGTGAGGTTGGGAAAAGGGAAAACCAGAATTGAGAATAGGACCTTAGTGGCTGAAGGGCTCCTCTATGCCCAGGACCTACACTTGTTACCTATCCAAATTACAGAAGTACACAAATACAGTGACTGAGTTTTGAGTTTGAAACTTCAGCCACCCTATTATTCAGAAAACTCCTGTTATTTTCATTAGTTATACAAGCTGTAACATAAACAAATTAGAGACAATAAACAATTGGACTACAAGGCCCTTAACTAGGACTTATGAAGATATATATCATAATTTCTAAAGTAGATTCTTCTAGACAACAACTATGTTTGAAAAACTATTTACTTGCCTATGTCCTATTCCAAAAACCAGTATCTACGAATGCAAACTTTCATATGTGTCATCAACTACAGCATTCCAGAAAAAAAATACATAAACAATCTCATAAGTATGAATAACAAAATGAACAATTCAATCAACGATACATGAAAATAAATAAATAAACAACTCAATCAATCAAGGAAAAAGAAAGCCAGGTAGCCAAATACATACCTTGCATCACATGGAAGCAAAGATCTCGATCAAATGATGCAATAACATCAAGGAGATGGCTGTTCAACACTCCTGAATCAAGAGAAAATAAAAACATGAATAAGAAAACAACTATATAAGCAGTACAGAATTTTAAGAAGATTATAAAAGGTTAATTTTTTGGCAAAAATATTTCCAGCTTAAGATCAATTAACCACAAAACTGGTTTTGAAGTTCAGAGAGTATTTACTTTGCCACTCCAAGAATAAATTAGCCCCCTTCACTGGTTAAATATTTCAAAGCTGAAATCATCTTAAACAAGTTTTCAACAGTTTTCCTTGATATACACACAATGGAAAAGAACTTGATCATCAACCTTGATTACTGGATGCTGTCTTTCTTGGCCAAAACCTTTCAACAAAAATTGAAAGCTGATGCTGTTTGTCATGTAAATCGGAAGAAGAGGGCAAAAACGGGTGACCACCATGAATCCACAGCAAGGATTTCTCTGGAAACGAATACTTCTCCAAATTTTTGCACTCCATCTATTTAATGTGAACAGTTAATCAATTTTATGAGTACTACTGAAAAAAATAAATATATATTATGCTCAGCTTACCAGAAAATTGTCTACCGCTTCTGGACAAATATTCATTAGCTTTCCAGCATCTTTCACCAAAGAATGCCAAGAAATTATCCACAGATCAAACTTGGAAGAAATGAAGTGATGCCAGAATAGCACATGATCCTCAATAAGGTTAGTGTATGACTGTATTAAATAATCAAATGATGAACTCTCAATAAACTTGGGGCTTGATTTAACAAGTTTATTAAGGAATTCGCCTTCCAATACATGAAGAGACTCCAAAAGTGGAACAAAGCAGCAAGCTTCAGCATTAAAACTATGCTGGGTCTCAGAATACCATTGTTGGTAAGAATTCCATTGTTGGTAAGTTAACCTTAGCGGATCAATGCATTGAATTGCATTACATATATAGTTAATTTTGCTATTTGATGCAGCCAAATCAACTAAATCAAGTGATAAGATCGGCAATAAATGCAAATCAAAATCTAGTTTGTTGCGAGATGCAATATATTCCCAAATTGGATGTTTGATCATCTGTTCTATCAGCATGAGAAAGTTTTGAAAGAACTGACAGAAGCGATGCAACTCAGAATTTAACTGGGAATTTAACCATCTAAACCAGACCAGATAGTACTTAAAATCACTTTCCATTGCTTGTTCTATGGTCCAGTTGGCTGCAAAGGACAGCATCTTATTTGCCACTTCCAAGTCAAATTCAGTTTCCTGTTCAGAGTCTGCAATAGACACATTCAAAGCCTTAGGAAACATAATTTCACGTAATGACTTCATATCCATAAAACAATGCCTCACATAACCACCATCTGTTGAGTGCTTTTTCCGAGCAATTTGATATTTCTGTGCAGCAAACTGACTTCCCAGGAACTCCAGATACATGCAATTTTGTTTGATACAAGCTACTTTACTGTAATATGTATAATCTGCTAACCTCAATGGCACAGGCCACCCCCTGGTAAACCTAAAGGACATCCCACTGAACAATCATATCCAGTCAAATTTGTTGCTGATAAATATGCAATTTTTGCAAAGTTGATTATGTTCTCTCCTTTAATCTCACCCAATGAAGAGAGATATATATGCTCCCAACTTATTTGCAGACTCCAAATAGGACGGCAACCATTCATGACAAGCTGAAGAAAAAGATGAACCCAATGTGATAGCTCTAGATATGTAATGTTAACATTCATCTCTAAACCTTCATTCTTAGCATAAATGTGGGCTCTGGCCATAGACTCAACCAACTGGGAAACAGGTATACCAGACAAAACAAGAAATCTCTTCACATCTTTGAGTTTATTATCCTCACAGTTGTTAACACTTGTACCATTCAATGCCCAATATGGTGGCATGATGAATACTTCAACACCCCTATTACGCATTGCGAGAAACTTCACCATAGTGGGGGTTAACTGTGAGAAACATGCGGAAATTAGGGTGCGGATGGAGAACCAAGGGGTTTCCGTCAACAATTCCACGTTCATTGACTACAATTGAGCCAGATGGTTCCACCAAAGAGTTAATTCTATCAAGAACCTAGCAACAGAAAAGGGCAAAAATTATATACATGCATTACTCAAAAACTCGAGAAAAATATTTTGATCAAACTGACTACTAAATTACAACTAATTGGGATGCAGACTGTGCATGCCAAACTATCAACAATTAATCAAGGAAAAGATCAAATAGTCTATAAATTTAAGAAAATCAGATGAAGTAGGAAACAAGGCAGACAAGATATGAAGTTTAATGAGCAAGATGTACAAAAACTTTCAATATCTGTACAGACACACACAACTAGAGGGAGAGAGAGAGAGAGAGAGAGAGAGAGAGAGAGATCAATTGGATTATACACTGCTGAGCACCACTTCACATATAAGCACAGACAACATGGTCGTGTTCGTGCATCGCAGCCATATGAAGAACTCATGAGCCATTGAATAATAATGTCATTCAATATCGAAATCACATACCGTGGGGTTACAAAGATTTGCATTCTCCAACACAATCCATTCCCCTCTCTCTATAGCCTTGATCAGCAATCCTGGAACCCACTCAAATTTTGTAGAAATCAACCTTTTCTGATCATCTTCTTTCAGCTTGAAAATTGTCTTCAAGGCCAAATCTAGATCCTTGATTGAATAAGAGAGGGAAAGAGAATTCTTTCTTATATTCAACTTCAGTTGTTCAATGATCTCAGCTAACAAACCAAGAGAACAGACAATTTTCTTCCAGTTTTCAAAATTATTCGAAGCAGAAACTGCGACACTGTCAAATTTCAAGCTAGACAAGAAAGAAATCCATCTCCTATATAAATCTCTATTGCTAAAAATCGCTTCCTTTGAAGCATCCAGCTCCAAATTGGTGTACTCATTAACAAAACGCTCAACTTGAGCAACAACGGATTGAAAATTACGTAAGGCATCATATTGTTCAAAAGATCCAAGCAATTCAGATATGTCAGTTGCAGATGAAAGATTAATTTCATTTAGTACATTGCTTGTGAGGTTGGCTAGTAATCTTATCAATGAAGTTTTTCCCGAGCTTGATGGCCCAATCAAGATACATAACCATTGATGCTCTACGCATTGAGCAGCTGCTTCCAAACTTTGACAAATTTCAGGAAGTATAAGGAGCTTACTTCTTGAGGGCTCATATAACTGAGCATAATTCCTCTTAACAGTAATATTTCCCACAATTAAATGATTTGAATTAAGCTGAACCCGGGGATATGGATTTATAGATGGAGTCATCCCAAATACATCCATGAAAAGCCGTAAAACTTCCTGCCGATCAGCCGCTGTACGCATTCTCTGTATGTAGACAATGTTCAAGAAGGAATATGCTCCCAAGTGCTTGGGTGACCCTAAATTAATTAAGTATAAGGAAATATTAAGATAAAAATAAAGGAAACGAATATCACTGGGATGTGAGAAAATAATGGATGGAAACATGAAAAAGCAGAAACATTAAAATTCAACTGAAAGGAACAGAAAAAATAGAACCTTCAATTATCTCACAACATCGAAAAACATCACGCAGATTGAACTCCCATGGAAAACCATCCTTGGCAAACTTATGATTCAACATGATCTCTTCATGCATCCTTTTATTGAATAAGATTAACTTCAAGAGTAAGGGCCTAGGAATAGTTGAAAACTTTGATTCGCAAATGGAAAGGTAGTCTTCGTCAACTAACTCATCCACATATACCTATAATCAACATCCAAAATCACAATGGATAAATCTTGCATATTGAGAAAAAAAGAGGAATCTTGATTAACAACTACAGATTAGTGACAAAAGAGGAAAAATAAAGAAAATGTGAAATATTTATTAAAAAGAAGAAAGTTCATTGCAAGGCTTGCATTTTGCCAGGAAAGAGGGGAGTCAATTAGTGTTTATTTCAGTTTAACATGTTTTTAATTATCACTCCAGTAATCCAGCAGGGGATTTTGAACTTTTAATTCTTCTGGTATGCTTGCTTAGGAGTCCTCCTTTCAATTTCTAAGAGGCTCAAAATAAATTAAAACTTAAAAATAAAGATACTACCAGCATACCTTAGTAAAACGATTTAGAAATGATCTTGGAAGACCTTTCCGGCCACCACCTTGATGTGATGGGTTCTGACATGCAAAAACTCTGAATGACGGTGGACATTTATAAGTATTACCTAGCTCCGGAATAAATACCTCAGCTCGGTGGTCCAAAATAGCATTCAAACCCTGATTGAAGGAACTTTGTTACAACCTATACTATATACATAAAAAGAACTCCACCCTTTCACAAACAAATGAGTATAGAAAAAGAAACACACAAGACTGAATAATTAAGGTGGAAAGACTGCTTTTTTTTTTTTTGCTGGTAAAAAAATGAGGAGATGAAAGGACAATAGAGAGGAAGAAATAGAGATTAAAACTAATCAGGAAATTGCCTCTAAAACAGACTGTGGTGCAAGATTAAGCTCATCCAGCAAAACCCAACAGCCTTCTTTCAGGGACTGCAGAAACAAGAACATTGCAACTTAGATACATATCAAAAACTCAGATGAATCTCTCAACTCTAAAGTTTCATTGCAAAACAATTCAACCTGCAAAAGTATCCCATCGGACCAAGAAAACACCATTCCCTCATCACTTTCCACTGGTAAATCAGACCCTAATAGATCCATCATATCAGTCTGCACCAAAAAAGCACAGACAAATCAAAATGAACAATGTAAGAACTATGCCATCACAGAAACAGGGTTGAACAGATTGCTAATGTAAGAACCATTCAGTACTGTAAGATATAGATACTAGCTAAGACTAATTACTGACCTGCTCGGATAAGTTTATCCGTACCACTCTATGCCCAGAACATTTTCCCAAGGCAATGATTAAACTTGTTTTCCCAACACCTGGACTACCTTCCAGTAAAACTGCAAACCAGCAGTCAATTGAAACAGAAATAGAATAATATAGATGAAAAATTTCAGAATGAATTTAAGGAAAATCTAATGCAAATGAAGAAGCCTACCAGGCTTTGGAAGTTGCATGGCACGCAAAACTCTCAAGGCATTTCTGCGGGTGGTCGGAGCCTTGAATTCAAACAATCCATCCTCACAACTGCCAAAACCTACAAGCATAAACAAAATTCACACAGAATAAACCAAGAGGGCCAATCCGCTTGATATTTCATAGGGGAAAAAATAATGTAAAAGAAAAAAGGCTACAAAAAAAGAAAAGCGAATCCTATTTGACATTCAAAGAGCCAAAAACAAACTAAAATTGCAAAAGAATCATTTTCAGTTACTCTCTATCATAGTAGTCAATCCCGGATAGCGGTGCAGAGCGACCCCAAAACGCTATAGCGGGATAGCGTATAGCGGGAAAGCCGCTATATTGAAAAATATAATGAAATATTATGTAACCATACTACAAAATATAACGTTCGCATATAAGAAAAAAAATCCAAAATTATACTTATATTAATTATTAATAATCAAAATTTTTATAATCTATATTTTCAACATGTAACTACCATCAATCCAATGTATAAATAACAAGTAAATATGTAAGAAATTTAGTAGTATAAGAGATAAAATAAAAAAAAGGTCATGCCTTAAAGAATTTAAGCCTCTAAGCTTTATTTTTTTGGTCGAACAAGCCTCTAAGCTTTAAATAAAAGGCCCAGTTTTTTTTTTTTTTTTGGGTCTGGAAAGGCCAAGTTTTAATTGAAGAAGGAAGAAGCCAACTAAAGAAAATAGAAGAAACAAGCCCAGCCCAAATGACACAGCCCAAACAAAGGTTTCAGCAAAATAAAATAAAATAATCCCCTAAAACATAAAAGAAAACCCTAACTAGAAGGAGGGAAAGCAGCTGCGCCACTTTGGAGGGGAAAACAAGAGGAAATGTGAAGCGGATGAAGGCCAAAACCCAGGGAAATCACGACCTAAAGCAATAGTGGCCGCTGTTCCCAAGATTGGCACCGCGAAGCACCGCGATTCGCGGCCGCAACTCCCACGAAGGCCATCTGCTCCGCGACGAATGCCCTGTAGCGGCGGAGGGCCGCGATGGCGCGATAGTGCCACTATAGCGCACTATGGATAACAGAGCTCTCTATCCAACAATAATATAAAGAAATTCAGTTGCTAAGCATTGACAATGTAAAAAAGCTTTACACATTAATCAATCAAATATCTCATTTTGCATGACTTTTCAAGTAGTGGAGGTGGAAAATAACCATATTTGCCGATGTGTTATTGCATGATTGGATGACGTGTAAAATATTTTTACACTGGTAGTGTATTCCAATTAAATCCATAAAATATATCCATAGTATTTGGATCAAACTAACGTGAAAAGAAATTTAAGTGACACAGCCCTGAGATTTCAGCAAACAGAAACCAAATAAGATGCAATTAGAATGCCAATGTAGAAATTAGAGGTTCAGGTAGAGAATTAGTAGAGAAATACAATAATGAATAATATTAGATTGATACTGATTTGATGTGATGCAAAAGATAAAGCACCAAAATGTATTTATACTGAGTTATTAAGTTCGATTAAAAACTAGACTTATAGTCCTAATAAATAAGGGATTAAATAACTTCCTAAAAGTCCATAAAAATAAATCAAGGCTCCCGACAAAAGACCCCAAAAATGAGGTCACACACACAATTGTCCAAAAAACTTAACCTACCCAAACATACTACACATCATTCTCTCCATAAGCAATTATGGTAGATATTCTAGGAACCAAATCTTCTGTCCCCTTTTCCTATCCCCCTCCTTGTCTTCTCAATACAATTTTAATATGTGTGTAATGATGATATCACCCATGATTTTTTATTTAACTAAATTTTTTTAACTCCCCATGATTTGAATATGTGGCAAAGCTTGATAGGAGGGACAAGGAGTGGGACAAAGAGAGGGGACAAGAGATTTTAATCCTATATTCTAACGCGCTCAAAGTAAAGCTAAAATTAACTAAGCTTTGCATTAAGCTTGGATGATAGGCAATACGAAGGAATAGAAAGGAGGTGATGCGGAAGGGAATAGGTGCCCCTGCTTGGGAGTTCAAATATATATAGGAAAAGAAAGGAACTTGGGGAACGACGGCCTTTCTTTTCCATTTTTTATATTCCCCAAAATTAAGGTAGAATAAGGGAACAAAAAATTATAATTTTTCACATTACAATTGTTTCATTCAGTTCCTTTCCACTCAGCTCCCTTATTAAGCTCCTGAACAAGGGAGAATAAACTTTGTTACCTTCCTTCACTTCTCTTTACAGTCCACTTTTACTAGTTCTCTTTCTTTCCATTAGTTAAAAAAAAATCCAAGCACAATGTAAAGCATTATACACTTTTTAAATAAAAGAAGAAATTCAATTAGAGAAATGGAGAGACAAAAATTTAAAAGATTAGAGGATAAGATATCCTCATCAAGGATGGGTAGAAATCACCACCTACATAAGATTCAAAGACACAAAAGAAAATGAGATTTGATAGCAATAATTAAGCACAACTAACAAGGAAAAAGAACCACGGAGGTAAAGACATTGTCGTGATGGAGTTTCGTAACTTTTGGAGTTCAGCAGCCAAATAGTAATAAAATCCGGACAAGGCAGATGGAACATTGGTACCAGCTAGTATACCATGCTATAATCTACGATCAGGTGGAATAGTGAGAGAGAGAAGTAAGTAGATGAATAACCTTTGTTTTATATTCATTATGTGATTGAAATGACAAAGCACTAACCCCTATTTATGCTAGGAGTTCGGACAAGATCTAGATTCCTAATCCTAATCAAATAATGGATCAAACAACTGCACTAATATCAGATAAAATCCCTAGAAATAAGTTATGGTTGATACGATTCCTAAAAATAATGTAACAACCACCATAAAAAATCTATTATGCATCATTCTATCTCTAAGAAAATTTGCAGATATTGTAACAGCCAATATTATACTATTACCTTTCTTGATATAGAATGGATCAATGCCAAATAAATCATCACACTGATTATCCTCAATATGTAACACATCCACAGCTGTGCCAAATTCACCCCAACCGTAGTTCTCCATTGCGGAAAGCTTCAAATGTAACAAATTACTTTGATCCACCTGTAGCAATATTCCAGTCATCAATTACAACTAATTTAAGGGAAAGAAACTGATTCAAGATATGAAAAAAAATGCTTCATACAAGACATTAAAATGGATCATATCACATGGCAAAGAAAACAAGTACAACTTCAGTATTTTTTTTTTTTCATTTTTAGGTTGTGTTTGGATGGAGTATTCTAAAATTTCATGGAATTTAAAATGTAAGAAATTCTAAATGTCTCAATTGAATTTCCTTCATTTTTAAATTCTTTTTGTTTGGATAAGATAATTATATAACTTCATTTACAAAATAATTTGTTTACTTAATGAATTTATATCACCTACTCTGAGTCAAAGAAGATAATGGGCACAAAATGATATACAACATCGGGCGAGTGGTGGTGGACGATGAGCGGCCAACTGGCAATGGGCAATAGAACACCAATAGTGGTGGCCGGCGACCGATGGTGGGTGGTGCATGGAAGGTAGCTAATGCCAGCGGAAACAAAAAATCATTGACCAGTGGTAGGCGGACAGCGACCAGTAGTGGGTGGACGGCAAGCGGCAGCACATGCCAGGTGGGTGGCGGCTAGTA
Organism: Dalbergia oliveri; assembly: GCA_030441495.1. Lineage (NCBI taxonomy): Eukaryota > Viridiplantae > Streptophyta > Magnoliopsida > Fabales > Fabaceae > Dalbergia > Dalbergia oliveri. Next base: position 16,583,890 of record JAMLFY010000016.1, read on the forward strand.
GTTGGTGTACAAAAGACGGCTATGTCAGCAACAAAATAGTCGGCAATCAGGGATGGGCTGGTGGCAACTAGCAGAGGTCAAAAGGCAACTGGCGGGCAGCCAATAGTGAACAAGTAGTGGTGGATGAATGGTAGTAGACTTGCGAGAGTGAATGTTGTAAGACAAAGATGGTAGGGAATTTCAGAGTTCTCTCAATGGAGAGAAAATTTGAAATCCACTCCTTTTAAGTTCTTAGAATAACGAGTGACCCAATGCATGAGACTCCCATTGGTAAAGGTCTAGGGAGAGTACTTTGCAGAGGCTTAACCATACTTTGTGGAGAGGCTATTTCGGATTTGAACTTGTGACCTTCAAGTCACAAGGTAACAATATTACCATTGTGCAGAGACTTACCTTCTTTTTAAGTTTTGAGAATATCTTATAAAGATACTTGAAATTTTGAAATTCCCTATTGTTAATGTCCAAACAAGGAATTTCATGACAAGTCATCTAAAATCTTCTCAAAAAATAGATTACCCTTTGAAAATACTCCAACCAAACACACTCTTATAGTTGAAAAGTTAATTTTAGAAAGAACCAAGAGGGTAGTTGAAAAACTGGAGCACAAGCAATCAGCCTAACAAACAAAAGGAGCAAAATGCATAACATTCAAAAAGAGATTCCCAAGTCTACTGCATACCTGATCTACTGAATTTCTTACAGAAACATCCGAGAGAAAACATAAGAGATATAGAAGTCAACCAATAGCTCTAAAGATATGGAGTTCTCAATAAAAATATATAAGCATTAATCACTCAAGCATGTATGCTAAAAGCTTCATAAAGTTCCATTAGGTCTTTACTACTGTCAAAGCCACCAGAAGTAATAAATAACAATTGCTCCAAACTCAAAGGACATGTCAAAGCCTCCAGAAGTAATAAGTAACAGTTTCTCCAAACTCAGAGGACATAAGTGACTAGTCCTTTCTTTCCATCTAAAATCCAAACTCACAAAGATACCCTAAGAGAACATCCTCCATTATTATATAGCTTGATTAAACTTTTACAAGGACACATACAATCACAAAACTAATGCCATTGCCATGTGTATAGAAATGGAGGAGAGATAGCATCCAATATATAAACAATGAGGGAAGAGACTTACTCTCAGCTTTTGTAGAAGAAAAGATAAACATCTCTCCCTTAGCTCTTCAGCTTCCCTTTTTGAAATTCCTGTGCCTGGTGAAAATTGAGCTACTGTCAATAGAAAGATCAATAGAGAGGAAAATAAAGCACAATGACTCAACTCATCAGACTTCAAGGCATATAATAAATCTGCAAGTTAAAAAATTGTCACCCAATCATACTAATGTTTTTGATAGGTGTACTGGAGAGGTGCAAGCTTTTAAACACCTACTCATCTGCTCATTCTTTAATAATCTTGACAACTAGATTCAATTAACTACTTAAATTTAATTTAGCACTACAATATATTTAATTTAGAACTATGATGAAAATATTATAAAATTCTTTTGTAAAAGAGTAGACCATGAAATCCAACAAGAATAGTAGAACTGAGCTACAAATAACAATTTAACTCCTGATACAACCCAAACAATCAAATGCTGAATTTATATCAAGGTGGACAGAAAACCCTACTTAAAAAAAACACGAAGAAGAAAAACCAACTTTTTCAACAGATGGAGAAAACCATTCCAATATAAACAACATCCATACAGCAGCATCAATATTGCCTTGTAACAACCACAAGGGATTTAAATTATATGGATAAGTAGATACTAGGATATTTACAAGAGATAAAAAAACATCTACAACTTGTCCTATTAGATGGAGTCAGCTAAATAAATAGAAATATGACACCATAGAAAAAATAATTAAATAAAGTAAAAAATATAAAGTATTTGATATAGAAGTTATTGAAATGAAGTTGAAGAAATGAAAAAACAGTAACAATCTGAACATACCTAGACTTAAGCCATCAAGCAGAACAAGAAATACTCCATGAATAAGAGCATATTCAGGTCCTAAGCTTTCTTCCGTCACATCAAAGAACACAACCCAGGAAATAAGATCTCTCACAGTTAGCATTCTCCCAGGATGTAATTGGTTGAACCACTGGTAAACATAGGTAATATTTAATACAAATTTAACAACACTAAATGACAGACCCGATTGAATTGATAGAAAACACACAAATGATTCAAGTATATGGCATAAATTCCCATAGAGCACAAATACAAAGAAATATATGCTCTCAATAGGACAGAGGTACAATGAATATCAGATGTGAAAGAATTGAAAAATGGGCCACCACCTGTATCAGCTCAGTGGTAAAGAATTTAAATGTGGAAAATGTACAATTAACAACTTCAATGGTTAATTCCATGATAACATACCTCCCAGAAACTTATCATAGCATTAACAATGAGCAGGAGTCTTTCATGATAAGCTTGATCTAAGTTTCCTGCAACTTTAAACTTGGAAATTCTGCAAATAAATTAAATAAACCAGAAATCAAATGTATGACTCTCCAAGTACGTATTCTCTAACAATGCATCTTACAGGTACCTTCTCAGAGCAATGCCTTCAAGCTCATCTAGTCCACTAACAGGGGGAACCCATATCTCTGTGAAGCGATTGCGTAGCGCAGGAGATAGCTCCTTCTTTCCATAATCACCACCAGGGTTCATTGTTGCAAGAACAAAGAAATTTGAATGTGCAGTTACTTTTTCCAGATCAGACCCTCCTTTTTCAGCCAAAGCCTGAAACCATGAAGAAACAAATGCTCAGAAATCGGAAATAGTGAAAGGGATTAGTGCCAAGCAATTATGCAAAACCAAAATAAGGAAGAAAAAAATATCACCAGAAATTGTTAAATGATAAAAGCATAAGCAATGACTTGTTTATTGCTCAGATGAAAAGTAGCTGCCCTCATGTTCAACATATTATACACAAACATAAAACAGAATTTTAACACTTCCATTTACCTTTTGTATTTTTCCCCTCTCATCTTTGTTGCTTAGTTATGGGGCTTATCTTATCCTCCTATTGTGAATTCTTTTCCATACTACTTCACAATTTTCTACTTTCACCAACTCAAGAGCTCTCCAACCCCAGTTAATCAGCCCGCTGAAGATGAGAGGGTTAGCCTCTTCATTTTACCCAATACCTTTGAGAGGTAGAGCAAACAAGGAGCAACCAAAATCTTATAGAAGTTCAGGTACATAAATTTTGTTCGCAGTAAACAGAAAAACACAATGATCATTAATCTGGTGGGAAGAAAATGTGCTGTCACTATTATTTGATACCCCAGGAGTTGTAAAGATGCATTGAAAAAAAAGGTTTAAGCAACAAGTTAAAAGAAACATGTCTATATAAATAGTTAACTTACTAGCATCCTTTCTGGCTCCAACACACTATTCAATCTCTCAAGTACACTGTCATCAGCCAATGATATCTCATCTGCAAGGAAGAGATCACCGTCTTTCATTGCTTTCACAAGGGGACCATCCTGCCACACAAATATGCTCTGCCACTTCTCATGCAAGACATCAAGGTCCAACTTTAATTGCTCAAAAGCATAAAGATCTTCTTTGCTGACATTAGGACTATGAACTTGACCACCTTTATATTTCCTTATCATACCATTCAGTAGATCGAGAGTTGAAGCAGCTTGATCTATGTCAGAAGAAACCAACTATAGCAGAAGTGACAAATCAGTATTTGTGCTATAAATAAAAAGAATTAAGAAAAGGAGAACAGAAGAAAATTAGTGTAGAAACTAAATCCCTCTGAATACGGGCAAAAATAGGTCTCCTATCACATCCATAAAACTGAACTTCAAAATTCTTTGTTTGATCCAAATGGGAAACAACAAAAAGAATTATATAACTCACAGGGTCTTCGGGGAAGTTTTGAAAAGCCTTTAGCTTCTTCAATTGTTCAATGATCTCTTCATAGTTAGAAATCAGTCTAGATCTCTCTCGTACAGGACGGAACCCCTGGGACACAAACTTTTAGTCAATACTTGAGCTAATAATAGTATGTCACTTAAACAGACCGTACAAGAAAAATTAAAAGAAAAAGCATAAGATTGCTACCCCAATAAAATCGGAAGTTTCTGTATACTGATGGCAATTCAAGATATGCAACTTCAACTGCAAACAAGCACTTAGTAACTGACAGACAGTAGTCTTCCCTCCACCTGTCTCACCGACAAGCAATACAGGCTCGCGTAATTTAAAGCACCGTTCCACAAGGAAGTATAACCTCTGCATGCTTTTGGTCAAAATTACACTGCATATGACAAAACCATCAGTGTGTGGAAGTGATCCTATGATTTTGGACCACACAGAATAAACAGCACCAAGCACATACCTTTGAAGACTCTCTGAACCTCCAATACCAACAACCAAATCAGAAGAGGAGTTACCTCCAGAAAATATCTGAAACACAGTCAAAAAGGCTCATTGAAGGCATTTAATGCTCAGCCTTTTCAAATCTTTTAAGCAAGTATTGTAAAGTCAAGAATTTGGAATAAATCCCAAATGAAACAAGAATTTTACAAGTAAAGAGCAATAACTCCATCCAGAAAATAGCAGAAGTTACACTAAATGGCACATAATCAATACAATATGAAGGTACATGGGTAGTCCGAAATTAACCAAATTATATGATCCATTATCAACCAAACAAGAATATGTATGTCAAAAAGAGAGCGAAAATAAATAAAAAGAAAATGTATTGAGAAGGATAATACATGACAAGTTCCACAACAATTGGTCTTTAACGATATAGACTACTCACCATTACAAGCCAAGATAAAAGTTACAGAATAAGTTTGCAGTGTCAAGCCCAGGAAAGCATAAAGAGTGACCTTTCATTCACCATATTTTCTTTTAAAGTATATATTGATTACTCAGATCAAATCAGAACTCCAAAAGCTATAAAGCATATGAAAACTCAGGGGCAGCACAACAATAAACAGTGCAGGAAACACAAAAGAAAGGATCATACCTGATCATACAAATTCTTTCTATTTAGTTTAACCCGAAGATGCTTTTCCAGAACTTCTTGAACAACAGACTTCTCATCCTCATCCCTTAGCCTTTCTGCCAAGAGAAAATAACCATCTTTGGCCAAATCTTCATATGAGCTACCAAATCTCTTGTACCGATCAGCCCAACGGAACAAGTCTCGAGGAGTAATAAATCCATGTTTACCAGCAAAGGCTCTGCTACTCTGTCTGTGCCACTGAAGCTCCTTCATGACTTCTACCATTTTTTTGGCGTAACTGTCAGGAATTTCACATCTCTTCGCCACTATTGTGCTCAGCTCATCATCTGAAATTTCACCAACATGAATCTCTACAAAACGATTGCGAAATGCCCGAGACAACATTTTACGCCCACCATAAAGTGTGGGTGGATTTTGAGTGGCGAAAAGCATAAAGTCCGGGTGTGCTTGAATTGTCACTTGCAGTTCAGGAACAAAAAGCTCTCTGTTATCATCAAGCAATCGGTTCAAAGCCTCCAGCACATCAGATGGAGCCAAGTTAAGCTCATCCAATACAATCCAGTAACCATTTCTTACAGCTTTAACCAAAACACCTTCATTAAAAACCAGCTTTCCACTAGCATCAGTTATATAAGAACCTAGATACTCTTGCAAATCAGTGTGTTCATGATTATTTATTCTTACAAATGTATGACCAGTTATTGCAGCTAGATACTGAACAAGGCTAGTTTTCCCACTAGATGTGGGTCCTTGCAAGAGGACAGGATATCTCTTTATTAGAACAGCACAAGCTAAGTTCCCAAGATGCTCCTTGACACTTTTGGTTAGAATATAGTTCCCATCAGATTTAAAGGTTAAATGGCAGTCATCAGGAGGCATATGCCCTCCTAACAGAAGAGACAATATCTTTTGCCTCATTATTTCAGAACTGGGTCCATCCAACATCGTGAGGAAAAACATACTAAAGCCATCATATAATGCCTTTTGAAATCCAAATTTTCTCTCGGCCTTCCTTGTGTATTCTAGAGCACGATAAAGAGACCTTAAACTGTACTGAGGTTTCTGATTAGCACCATCCTGCAACCTCTCTTCAGATTCCTTCTTTGATGCTTTATAGAAACACACAATTTTATTCACCAGCTGTTGATCCTTATGGCCATTACTAATGAATTGACTAATAAATAGACTTAAATCATCATCATCCAAAACATCATCAAAAAATACTCAGTAAATCTACTTCTCAAAGAAAAGGGCAAATCCCGCTTTCCAGCATCTGTAGCTGGATTCATGCAAGCAAATATACGAAAGTTGGGATGACGGCTTATATAATCAACATCACCTCTTTCAGCTAAACAGAGAGCCCCATTTTCGCCTTCTAGAACACCAATAATTCTTTGCAACGTCTCCGGAGGAGCCAAATTCACCTCATCAAGTAAAATCCACTCACCATTTCTAAGAGCAGTTACAAAACTTCCTTCTACAAAAGAAAACATCATCCCTGAAGATGGATTACTTTGACAGACACCTTCCAGTTTTACAGAAAATCTCTCCCAAGCTAGGATTTTTTCTTCTTTTAGTGGTCTTTTACGCTTTTTGGAAGGCCCAGTTTTTATAAGCTCAACTGACTTCTCAACTCCCTTTCGAAAGCCTTTAAGCAGCATCTCCCAATTCCTATCAATTAAAAGCTTCTCTAGATGTCTAAGAAATTCTACATTTCCCTGAACAGCAGCAACCAATGAGAGACATTAACAACAATTACAGACAAAATCAAATGAAAAATAAAAGTAATAAATACCTTCTTCGAGAATGTCCCGGAAAACAGATCCTCAAACTCCTTATAAAGAGGGAAATACACAAACTGTGCATCAACAGGCTTAAAGCCCCCGAGTAAGTCGGCAACATCACTTTGCTGACTCAAATTCTGGAGAAAAACCCACCATCATGAGTTACTCAAACACTTGAAATACAATTTGAAATGAAATAGAACATAATATATAAATATAGAAATATGTAACATACCAAAACGGTAAGCTTCTGACCGAGCCTTGCAGCCAAAATCTGAACAAGTGTAGTCTTCCCCGTACCAGTTTCTCCCACCAAGAGTACAGGCTCATTATACTTGACAGAGCATGCTACACGCTCGAGTACATGCAGAGAACTTCGGATCCCGACAAAAGGTCTTCTATTTTCATGTAACTGCATAAGAAACAGGCAAAAATGCCAAGGAAACATGAGATATTTCGACTAGAACTGTAGCACATTTAAATTTAAAATTGGAAGCTGACTATACTGACAGGTTTTTCAGTATACTGGAGAGAAACCCGGCCTATTTTTAAATCTGTAACAGAATCCTGCATTTAAACACTAGAAATGAGAAGCTGATGCCAGCAGATAATGAAGTTTTCATTGGGATACACAGTTCACTCGATAAAACCTGAATTATAGGTTTGTCATGGGGATACAAGGTCTCAGCAGCAGAAATTGGTACTTTCCACAACTTTGCTATTTCTTTCATTACAGACAACCGGTTTTTAAGTGAAGTTGAAAATGCCGCAAATACATCAACAGCCTGAAATACAAGCCAACAGCTGAACATGAAGCAACTCTACCAACTGATAAGAAAAGGGGAGAGTAAAAGGAACCCAAATTCATACCTCTCTATACACCCAATAAAGTTGGTATTCTGATAAGCTACCATCAAAGCAAAAACCTAAACCTACAATCCTTTTGCACCATTTAAGGAGATCCCTGCCATGGAGAATCCAAATCGCAACAATTAAAGAAAACAGACTAAACAAGCACAAGCAGAATTTAATTACTTTAAATACCTTAATGAGAACCTGCTGAGACAATCAACAGAAGCATAACTTCCTGGGTGAAAACCCGCAATTTGAAGCATGGAAATAGAGTTAACTCTTTCAAAGGTTTCTGCCAAAATTGAAACATGATGCTTTATATATAAATAATGAAGAATGAGTTTATATTAACCACTAACGTAGTTACAATCAAACAAAAAATAGATGTGAAACAACACATTAACCAATTATCAAATCAATACCTATGAGTTTCTCAACATGAAGCTCCAGATTGGGATACCTCACTTTGAGTATCTCTTGCAAATCTTTGTTATCTGGTGACCTAATCATCACCCTTCTCCAGAGGGTGCTAAGTGAATCTCGACCTACCAGTACAACAAAAGTCAGCACTAAGTTCATACTTTGAAAGAGAACAACAGAATTTTTTTATACAACTAAGCTTTCCACTTAGGCCAGCTACACAGAAGATCAAAATATATCATCAGAATAGACCAAAAACCATAGAATGGAATTATTCATCAAGGTGAAAAACTTAATACCAGAAATATGACAGGTGTTCCAAAAAAACAAATAATAATATTATCAAGTCAGCACAATTATCCTAATTTTTAATTCAGATTTTGGGGACCATTCCAATCAGATTTTGGGACAATTTGATGGTGGGTCTCGCACTTTCTGTGTCCCATTATCACAATTACCATTTATCCTCTTTTGCACAACACACTTTTTTTTCTATGAAAATCTTTCTCTTCTTGGAATTTCCACTGTGTTTCAGAATCAAAATAACAACTTTCTTGGAACTGTATTCTTTTTCGCTCTCTGTCTCCCTTAATCATAGATAGAAGGATTTGGATCTTAGACTCACCACAAGTTTTTCCTATAAACCATATTTGCAGCTCCTCACTCAATCTCCAAACAGGAAATACTTTTGCCATACTAGCTCCATTTGGAAAGCTATACCCTAAAGGTTATGTTAGGACTAAAACTAAATGACACTCTTTATTGCTGAGAACCCTTGGTAATACCCAAGAATCCCTAAGAAATGATACAAGTATGAACCCTAGGAGAGTATAGAGTCTCCAATCTCTCTAAAACTCAATTACAAATGATCAAAGACCCTCTAACTAATCTCTATCCCCTAACTGACTAACTTCTCTAACCAACTACTAACTAATGGGTCCTAACACTACTCCCCCCCGCCCCTCCCTCCTCGAGATTCACCTTGTCCTCAAGGTGAGGTACAAAAAATTCACACCAAAAATCCACCAGGGTCCCATTGCCTAAAAAATAAATGGCTAAAACTTTCCTTTACACTTGTGCTCAAAACAGCAAAAATAAAGAAATAATTCTTTTTATCAAGAGCCCAAAATAATTGCCTCTCTAATGTTGAATTCAGCCCATTAAACCAAATCCAATGTGACACCAAGTCTGCTGCTACTGCTTTTGCTGAATCAATTTGGGCTGGACCCATTAATTTTGGACAAAAGCCCTTTTTAAGATCTGCAGCTACTGTTGTAACAATTTGGGCTTGACCTCTAATGTGTGGGGAGTATGCTATGTTATCAAACTCCAACTTCTTCCTCTGTTGGATGTGGGCCTGGCCTTGGCCCAATAGGACAACCCCAACACCCATTTGGTTTGCCCTAATCTCCCTCTCCTTTACCTTCATCGCTGCTGCTATGCCTGTCCGCCTCTCCCATGTGTTTCCATTCACCACCGCACTCACCACCGGAGAAGCCCTGCCAGCCACCACACAAGGCCCCATTGTGGTGGTCGTTCTACCTGTCCCTCCAGTGCTGTGAAGGGAAAATGCCGCCACCACAGCAAATACCATGTCAGTCGGCGCCCTTACTGCCTACGAATCGGCGACGCCGGCACGTAAACCCACCAGTTGCCGTGTGCAAACCCACCATGATGCTCGTTCGACCCGACCCTTCACTTCTTTCTTCTGCTTCATGTCAGAAGTGACAGTGCGTCCTCCGTCGAAGTCATCTCCGCGGCTGCTGCTTTATCCTAGCGTGAACATGTCCATCGGCATCCTCCATTTCTCCGCCACCCAGAAACTATGAGCCATCTCTTCCCCTCTCTTCGCGCGCTCCTCTTCCCCTCTTTACCTCCTCGCAGGCGATTCCTCCGCTACCCTCTTCTCACCTTCTTCCATCTACTCTAGATTCTGTTATTGATCTTGGACAGAAGTGTAACGAGCAAGTTGCTTTCTCACCTCTTCTAGAAGATTCTTTATCTCCTTGGTACTTCTGCCCTTTGACGTTCTACATGAGCCATTTCTCCCTCGACACTCTTCTTGAGCCCTCTCAATGCACCGTCTCCAATGGATTTCTTGGTCTTCCCTAACCACCCTCCAAAGATGGTCATCCGTCGTTCCCTCCACTGAAAGTCCCCTACTCCTTTGCCAGAACTTGGTTGTCCTTCCATGCGCGCGTTCGAGGTGCAAAATCACCACAATGATACGCCTCCCACTGCAGGGCCTCGCCATTCCGATCACCGCTGTCTTGTTCGCGCCAAGAAACGAAGTGTGGATATCCCTTCCGACCGTGATCACAATCCTCCGATTCGAGACGATCGTTCAACTTCTTTAGCTCCTCTGTGATGGATGTGATCGACTTTCGCCAATGGTCCTCTCCAACTACTTCTAGATCACCGTCAGTGTTTCCCATGATTCCATCTTCTTTTCCATCTTCGCAGCCTCCATGGAAGCTTTTCCCAGGATGAGAGAAAGCTCTTGATACCAATGTTAGGACTGAAACTGAATGACACTCATTATTGCTAAGAACCCTTGGTAATACCCAAAAATCCCTAAGGAATGATACAAGTATGAACCCTAGGAGAATATAGAGTCTCCAATCTCTCTAAAACTCAATTACAAATGATCAAAGACCCTCTAACTAATCCCTATTTTCCTTATTCATAGTCAACTAATCCCATAACTAACTAACTTCTCTAACCAACTACTAACTAATGGTTCCTAACAGGTTATGTGTTTCCATTTTGAAAGCATTACTTAATGAGATTCATGTAAATAATTGTTGCAGGATGAGTGGTCTTAAACCACACAGAAGTCTCTTAAAACTAGTAGATTTTTTTCCTTTTGAGTACATGTTAATTATAACCAAAAATCCCATGCAATACAGAAACTAAATAGAAAAATGACAAGGTAAAGGACAAACCTGCACTCTCGGATATGTCAAACTTTGAAACGGCAATAGTTGAAAACATTCTAAAACTTTCTGCCACCCTTATCACCTGCAAATATTTGATGCTTCAACAATTAATGGCCACAACAAAGGAATGGAATAAAAAAGACACAAATCCATCATCTAGCTGTCTGCTAAAGAATGTATCAATTCCTGAAGGAAGACATGTAGAATATGCCAAAAGATTCTGCCATTGTCTAATTCTATTTTTTCCCTTTTAACTTCCAAGATGATGGAGAAATAAACAGTTCATTAACAAAATGTGCTCTATATGCAGCAGTTAGACATATTTGAACTTGTATTTGAACAAATCATCTGATCTGAGCAGACTTTTTGACTCAAGTTCCCTCCATTGCCCTCTTTGGTGGGGCTGGCTTATATTATAGAACTCATTATGGTATTTGGCTAATGGTTATCTCCAATGAGTGTCTTCACTGGAAACTTGTTGATATTATCTTCTTTAATCATTAATTTGTGTATCAGTAGAATTTTATTTACTATTTTTTCTTAATGCTTCATACTCATCTCTGCATCTTTTTTTGTTTCCTTAGTGCCTTCTAAGGTTGAATCCTTTATAAGGAACATGTCATAACCATAGGTCCTACCAAAATTTAATGAGAGCAGCTACCGACCTTCAAGGATCTAAATATCTAAATATACTACAGTTAAGTAGGCATTGAAAAAAGCATGGTCATTCTTTGAGGTAACAATGTCGAAATGAAGCAGACACACAATAAATGAGTTGAGTTGCAAAAGCAATATACAACAAACTGAACATTATGAGCACTAACACAACACGACCAGCACGTGAATCCTATTACTTAATTCAAGAAAAGAAAAAAAATGCAAAGAAATCACCTCCCCATGTCCTGTCATAAATGAACTAGCCCCTTCCAATAAAGGCATTAAAATGGCATGTACATCAGATGGTGCTTTGTTGATATCCTCAAAAACAATCCAAATACCGTTCTGCACAGCCTGTGATACAGCCAATACATAAAAATACAATAAGAAACTTTCTCGCAAAGTTGTCTTCGTACTGATATCAAAGCATCTGCATCTGTTTGTTGATTAGAAATAATAGAAACAGTCAAAACAAACCTGGGTAAGTGAACCAGGCTGCCATCTAAACTCCCCAGGCCTATCTGTACATACATAGCCTCCAACCAATGTTCTGCCATCAATTTGATCATCCATCTGAATAGATAGAACTGCATAAGATAATTAGAGCATAAAAATTATATATGTGAAAAATCATTAAAAACATTATCTTAAATGAACAATAATTCACAGTAAGAATGCAGCAAAAAACAAATTCAAAAACTTGTAAATCAAGTAAGCACATATCAAGTGCATAGCAGATGCAAATCCAGAAAGCACATCACATCAGCTTGCTTCCGGATGTTCTCTTCTATTAAGAGTATTTGAGTGCTCCATACTTACACAATAAAGCCATAACAAGTACATAAAGCCAAACTCAGTTATCAATCTTCCACAAAATATTCAATGACAATCTCAACCACCCCCAACACCCCCCCCCAAAAAAAAAAAGGAAAAAGAAAAAGAAAAATGTTGTAGACAAAAGAAAACTAAGAACAATAGCAAGGAAAAATGAGGTTAAATATTAAGGCATACCTCGGTTTCCACTATCCTGAGCCAGCTTGGAAATGAGAGCAGATTTCCCAGAACCAGAGGGACCATATAAAAGAACAGGCCACTTCTGACTCACTGCTAGTAGAACTCTCTCGTAGCTTTTCTTCAATGATGAGGTTAATACGAATGCATTACTTACTGATGCGCCATCCCTAAAATTACAGAAAAATCAAAAATTAATTTTTAATCTAAATTAATCTGAATAAAATACGTAGTACCACAGTAAGCGTCACCAAAGAGAAGCTACAATAAATAGACCAAGGGAAGGCATGAAAAGGAGCAATTAAGGAGTTCAAGCACTACATTGTAAGCAAATGGACAGTATTCAAGCTAAAATGCAAAAGAAATAACAAATAGCAGAATAAACTGAGTGCTTGAATGCAAAGTAAAATGAGCCATACCGTGTCGCCATATGCTGACTCCTATAAGGTGGCTGCAACTCATCAAGCTTTGGTGATCTGACAGACTTACATTTAAAGCCAAAAGATTGTGAACAGTTCTCTCCATTGAAATCCATGCTTGTGTCAGGAGAACCACATGCATAGTCTGCTACTGGCTCAATATACCAACTAGCTTTCTCTAGTGATGTGTCCTGACAGAACTCTTCCCAACTGAATGTAGGAAATTGAAGATTGTAATTAAACACTCACTTCTCTTTTAAGTATAACATGCCAGCAGAAAGATCCTCTCTCCTAATAAATTTATACCTTCATCTCAATATAATTCTTTTATCCCAAAAAAGAGAGAGAGATAGAGAGAGAACATGCAGCAGCAGAAAAAAGCAAACAATACTTACTGCAATAGACATTCAAATGCTTTCTCAGCTCCAATATTCAAGCTTTCCATGGCTCTATAGCCTAATTTGAGCACAACTCTTAAGATCTGTACCCCACACCATATCAGGTCTGGATTTTGTATCTCTTTTACCAAATCCAGAAAACAAGACCAGTCCCAAAGCTTTGAGAAAAATTCAGGTTGCATTAGAAGAAGGCGATATGATATTCGGGAAACAAGCAGCTCACGGGTCTCAACCTGGAAAAAAGTAAAAAGTCAACTTGTGAACACCCAAAAGCTTAAATCAAAATTAGGATATGGGAAGATAGGGGAAATTCATGCCAACTAAAAAATATATTACAAGAATAGTACATTATACTGACCATAAACTGTCTTACTAAAAATCTCTGAAATGGAGGAGGAGCAAAATCGAAATAGCTTAATACAGAACTGCAGAAATAGATACAAAAATTATACAACGTCAGATCACTAAAAATTTTCACTTAGAAACCAACACCAATTATAAAAAGGACATAACACCTGCATAGATAGAATGATGGATGATAACATAATAGCATAACTTAGAATACACAACACTCCTATATGCCATATCATTATTCAGAGATTCAGAACAGCCAGCGAATTTTAAAGTAAATCTATAAATATAAAACATAATTATAATTATTTTTCGAAGTTTAGTTAGTGATAGTATAACCAACATTTTCACATACTGTTATAGTTTACAGCTAGAACACCAACCTCAGCAGAAAAGGAGCCATGTCAAGCGCACGACAAAAGGCTAGACAAGCGACCTCATGAAGATCTAGACCCCTTCCACGTTGATTATAAAACTCTACGACATCCACAACTTCATCCAAAACTCTATCAAAGTCATCTTCCAGAGCACTGTCCTTAGTATTAGACCTCAAATTATGTACAAGACGTAGCAACGAAACAGCTTTATCTACAAAATTTCGAGCAATAGGACGGAAGCATCCGTCAACGGAATCGTATAACAGGGGTGAAGAACACCCCCACCAACATATTTACTACTTCATCTTCTGTAATCAAGTGTTGCTGCAAAAGAAATAAATAAATAAATAAAACATAAACAATAAAAAAATGCTTTAAAAATTATAAGGAACTAACAAATATCAATTGTATATGAGTTTAATTTTGATGTACAGATAGTGTAAAAGAGTTATACATCTCATCCAATCAAGATCTCGCATTTACAAGACTTTTCAAGTAGTAGGTGAAAAAGTTAATTATCATGATTGATGTGGCAATACATGATTGAATGATTATGTAAAAGACTTCTACATTGTCTGTGCATATAGATTGAATCCATTGTAAATTACCACAAACTAGTATCAGAGAAAACCTACATCTTATTCCTACCATTTTAAACCCCAAAAAAAAACTACGAAATAAAAAAGAATCTAATTTTGTAGCTGACAGTTTATGGAATGCTTTGTTTGGTAATTTTGGTGAATGTTGTGTGTGTCCTAAAGCCATCGATCGACTCCTATTGACTATTTTTTAGGATTTGGAAGGAGGAATGACACCAAATCCTTGTTGCAATGCATTGTCTTTGCAGTTTTATGGTGTATTTGGTGAGAGCATAACTCTCATATTTTTAATAGTAAACATTCAAACAAGCAAGTTTTAGTGGGATAGGGTAAGACGTATAGCATTTACCTGGTGTAACTAG
The DNA here is from genome assembly GCA_030441495.1 of Dalbergia oliveri. NCBI lineage: Eukaryota > Viridiplantae > Streptophyta > Magnoliopsida > Fabales > Fabaceae > Dalbergia > Dalbergia oliveri. The sequence continues at coordinate 16,599,074 of JAMLFY010000016.1, forward strand.
GGCACGTGACTATTTTAGAGTGGTTTCTATCGTTGATATGCTAAAGACTGAACAGCTTTAATCTTTTGGGATCTTGTTCAGGATCCTATGAATGGGTGGGTTTATGAGAGGAAATATCGGAGAAAGAGTGATGGGCCAAGGGCTAGGCCCACTGTATACAACCAATAGGGTATTGGACAGCCGAAAGTTAGTTGGCAGCAATAGTTAGTTTTGGAGGGAAATGAGAATAGGAACAGAAGAGAATAAAAGGAAAAGGAGAGAACAATTGTAAGGTGTGAATTCAGTTATATCTATACAAGAGATTGGACACTATATTCTCCCTAGGGTTCTTCACTGTTTCTGTTCATTCCAGGGTTTTGGTGCATTACTTGCAACCCAATTCAATAAAGTGATCATTCAGTAAATAGTCCTATCAACTAGTATCAGGAGCTCACATCTTCTTGGGAAAAAGCTTCCATGGCGGCGAAAGTAGAGAAGAAAGTGGAGGTCCTGAAACAACCTTACATGCGATCCAGTAGCAACTAGAAGAGGATCGCGAACATTTGGTGGAAGATTGCGCACGAGCACATGCTGATCACAAGCGTTACACCGCTTCCTTTGATTCCATCACTAGCGTCCTGCAGCAAATGGCTGCGAAGGTTGAGGTTTTGGAGAGGAACCTCCAAGCGCGATTCTAAAGCAATGGCAGAAGGTGTCAATGACTCCCACCGCAACGACAACCACGTGAGTGGCGGAGGGACGACAATAATGGAAGGCGCCAATGGAGAGGGTTCGCAGTTTGGGAACAAACGGTCAAGGCATATGGAACAATGGCAGAGGATCAAAGTGCCATTATTCCACATGAGGAAGCATATGCTTGGGTGGACTGCATTGAAAGGTTTTTTCAGGTACGTGAGGTGCCAGAATCGCAATGGTTGGTTGTGGCTAAGGTAGCTATGGAGGGCAAAACCTTGGCTTGGTTCAGATGGTGAGAAGGATTAACACCAAACCCAACATGGGCAATATTAAGGAACGCAATGGTTCAACGCTTCCAACAGAAATTGGTGATGAATCCATTCGAGGTTTTGCTTGATATGAAACAAGAAGGATCAGTAGGGAATACAGAGAGTTTGAACTATACTCTAGCCCCCTCAAAATTATGGAGTGTCACTACTTGTTTAGTCTCTTTATCAACGGCTTAAGACATAAGGTATGAGCTAAACTCATGCTCCATAGTTATACAACTAAGTAATTAATGAATCTGCAAAAATTAATAGAAAGTAGGAATAAAATGCTACATCGATATGCCAATAAATTCTCTTCTAGAGTTAGTAATGGACTAGTATTCATGGGGAGAGGTAAAGGAAACATCCCTACTACTACTAGAACCATGGGTAATACTCAGATGAATAAGGATGATGGAAAGGGAAGCCTTGGAACTGGTAGAAGGGGTTTCAAACAACTCACTAATGAGGAGTGTAGAGACAAAAGAACAAAGGGGTTATGTTTCGTGTTATGAGCGATTCACACCGGATCATGTATGCAAGAATAAGGATTCCAGCTTATGATAATGGAGGAAGAAAGAAGAGCACAGCAGAGGCTAAATGGCATGATGCAGCTAAAGAATTAGGGGAAAAGATTCCAAAACTGCATTTGGATTATAAATCGATTAAGGGGCACAAAAGCCAAAGATCCATCAGAGCTTGGGGTATAGTGGAAGGTCAGAGAGCTAGAATTTTGATAGATCCTGAGCTTCAACAATTCAATTTGCCCTATTTTGTAAAGGAAGGTAACCTCAAACAACAAAGTGACACCAATTTTGTCATTACAGTGGGAAATGGTTTTCAATTTCCAGGTCAAGGGCAATGCATTCCTAACTTGATAGTTACCCAAGATTTCTATGTTTTTTCACTAGATGGGTCTGAATTGGCATTGGGTTTGGCGTGGCTGGATACGTTGGGAGGACTAGGATTAATTTTGGCAAATCCAGGTTTACCATTAACATAGAAGGATAGTGGGTGGCTCAGTGGTGATCCAGAGCTTTGTTATGGAGGAACAGCATGAGGGCAGACCTAAAAGAAATTCAGGAAGAAAGCTAGGGGTATATGGTACAATTGTGGCCTATCCTTCAACACATGACAACTACATTGACCTTACCTGATACAGTTCAACAGGTTTAAGGTGGTTTTGTTGACATTTTGGAGTCACTTTTAGGTCTTCCACCACATAGAAGTCAAGACCATGCAATCAAATTGAAGGAAGGAGCTGAGATTCCTAACCTACAGCCTTACCTTTATCCACATTATTAGAAAAATGAGATTGAGAGGCTGGTTCGAGAAATGTTAACAACTGGGATCATATGGCCAAGCATGAGTCCTTTTGCAAGTCCCATCATCTTAGTTAAGAAAAGACGGGAGCTAGCGATTGTGTGGACTATCGAGCCCTCAACGAATTACAATTCCGGACAAATTTTTTATACCCGTTATTGATGAGTTACTTGATGAGCTAGTGGGAACCACCATCTTTTCCAAACTGGACCTCAAGTCCAGAATATCACCAGATTCGAATGGTGGATGGAGATGTTGGCAAGACAGCTTTCCGAACCCATGAAGACGTTACGAGTTCCTTGGATGCCTTTTGGTCTCACCAATGCCCCCTTCACTTTTCATGCACTCATGAATGAGATCCTTGGGCCATTTCTTTTTAAGTTCATCTTGGTTTTTTTTTTTTTACGATATTTTGGTGTATAGTTTAGGTGCAGAAAAGCATGCAAAGCACCTCACATTAGTTTTTCAGTTGCTATAGAAAAACAAATTGGTGCTAATTAAAGTGTGATTTTGCTGTCCCAAAGGTGGACCTGGGGCATATCATTTTAGCTAAAGGAGTGGCTATAGACCCAAGGAAAACTAAGGTGATGCGGCAATGGCTTGTACCAATGGATTTAAAAGCTTTACGAGGTTTTCTGGACTCACTAGTTATTACAAAAAGTTTGTGCACGGTTATGGAATGATTGTGAAGCTATTAATTGATTTGATAAAGAAAGACTCCTTCATATGGTCTTTAGATGCTCAACATGCATTTGATGCCCTTAAAAATGCTATGGCAGAGTTGCCAATCCTGGCTATTTCGGATTTTTCCCAAACATTTTCGTAGAGATTGATGCATCTAGATAAGGATTGGGAGCTGTATTATCTCAAGCAGGGTGCCCTATAGCTTTTTTGAGCAAGGCTCTCTCATTGCGACCTCAACAAAAGTCAGCATATGAACGCGAGTTGATGGCCACTGTTTTAGCAATCCAAAAATGGCATCACTATCTCTAAGGCCGACACTTTATCATCATGATTGACCAGAGGAGCCTTATATTCCTAACGGATCAAAAACAGATTGGGGAGGACCATTTGAAATGGACATCCAAACTTATGGGGTTTGACATTGAAATCCAATATAGACTAGGTTTAGAGAATAAGGCATCAGATGCTCTTTCTAGACAAATGATGTTCCAAGATATTTCACAAGTTCAGACTTCTATGTTGGACACTATTGTAGCTGAAATTGAGGAGGATCAGCACCTTCAGACCATTATCCAGAATTTGCAGTAGGGTGGAACTTCTTTTCCTGGTTATAATCTGAAGAATGATCGCCTTTTCTACCAAGGGAGAGTGGTCATCCCGAAGGATTCATCCCAGATCCCAAATTTGTTGGCAGAAGTTCATGACACTGCAACTAGGGTCATTCTGGATTCTTCAAAACTTATAAGAAGCTGGCAGCAACCATATATTGAAGGGGTATGATGTAAAGGGTCAAGGATTATGTAGCCAAGTGTCAAAGCTGCCAAACTAGAAAGTATGAGACCCTTTCTCCAGCTGGACTGCTACAACCATAGGGGATTCCTTCACAGGTCTGGTCTGTAATCTCTATGGATTTCATTTCAAGACTTCCCCCTCTAATAGGAAGGATTCTATCATGGTAGTGGTGGATCGCCTCACAAAATACGCTCATTTTATTCCCTTGTCCCGCCCATTTTCTGCTAAGGATGTGGCTATGGTGTTTATTAAGGAGACAGTTTGTCAGTATGGTTTTCCCACAGCTAAAGTAACAGAGCGAGACCTTGTCTTTCTCAGTAAGTTTTAGTTAGAACTATTTAAAGCAGCAGGGACCAAACTTAAATATAACACATCCTACCACCTCAAATCGACGGTCAAACAGAAGTCACTAATCATTGCTTGGAGACCTATCTAAGGTCTTTTGTTAGCTACAAACATTGGTTGCGGTTGGATTGGTTAGCTTGGGCGGAGTATTGGTTCAACAATACATTCAAACATCTACCCAAACTTCCCCGTTTGAGGCCTTGCATGGCCGAGCCCCCCCCAAAACGCTCGAATGTCCCAAAGGTACAGTCATTGGTAGCTAATAGGGACAAGGTACTTGCTGAATTGAAGTCCATTTACACTTGGCCCAGTAGTATATGAAACATTTTGCAGATAGGCATCACAGGGAAGATGAGAGATTGGGTATTTCTGAAATTGCAACCCTATCGTATGAAGACCTTGGCTAGAAGGCCAAATGAGAAGTTAGACCCCCGTTTCTATGGGCCCTATCAAATGCTTGAGGAAGTAGGGGTGGTGGCGTATAGGCTAGCTCTCCCTCCCTCATGTAAGTTGCACTTGGTTTCTCATGTTAGCCGGTCGAAGAAGGCACTCCCTCCCCAAGCTCAACCGCAGGAGCTTCCTTTAGGTTTGACTAGAGAAGGAGTGCTAGAGACCTCACTTGAGGAGCTGCTGCAGACCAGGTATACACCTACAGATGATGTTGAGGTGGCACGGCTGACCACATCATGACAACTCCTGGGAACTACTCAGCACCTCGTTGGACAAGTTTCCAGAAGCTCACCTTAAGGATAAGGTGGATCTGCAGGGGGTAATGCTAGGGATCCTATGTATGGGCAGGTTTATGAGAGGAAATATAGGAGAAAGGGTGATGGGCCAAGGGCTGGGCCCACTGTATACAACCAACAAGGTATTAGGACAGCTAGAAGTTAGTTGGCAGTAGTTAGAGGAAGTTAGTTTTGTAGGGAAATGAGAATAGGAACAGAAGAGAATAAAAGGAAAGGAGAGAACAATTGTAAGGTGTGAATTCAGTTGTATCTGTACAAGAGATTGGAGACTATATTCTCCCTGGGGTTCTTCACTGTATTTGTTCATTCTAGGGTTCTGGTGCATTACCAACATCCCAATTCAATAAAGTGATCATTCAATAAATAGTCCCATTAGGTCTTCTTTTGTTTATTATTTTTGTTTTGAAGATCTCCTACCCGCTATCCTATGTAATATTCTTCTCTTATTAATGAAATTTCTTCTTTTGTCCAAAAAAAAAAAACTATACCATTTGTACCATTGTAAATTCACTATAATCAATTGTTGCCCTTAATCTCAATTATCAAAGAATCTGAACGCAAATAAATAATTTATGCAGTAATAATTCAAAAATTTTAAGTAATATTTGATGTGGTGTGGGTAAAATAATGAAAAACTTAAAAATGCTCTAAAAAATGTAACACCGTCATAGTTTTAACTTAAGATAGAGTCGCATTTGGATTCTATTTGTTGTTACTTTTTAGCTTTGTAGAAAACTTAACTCTTTCTTAAAAATACTTAACTAAAAAATAGTGGTTAAATTTTTTTTTTTTTGGGGAAACTCCTTTTGAAAACGTGAGCCTTCAGCATAGAATAAGTATGCACATAACAGTGCCTAGATGAAATAAGATATCGACTAAAGGATTAAACAATAATCTAAAATCACACACATGGATAATAATAACACTAAATTAACATAACAATAAAAATGTTCATAAACTTGGCCTACAAATGGGCCATCATCCATAACCGTGAAAACCCATAACTGAAAAAAGGAAATATCAAATGTCATAAACGTCCCATCAGCTGCCATCACAGCTACTAAGATCCCTAAATGCCAACTCTCCCTAAAGCCTAACTAAACACCAAGCTCAGCGTCGTCGTCCATAACAACAACGTCCTTGAGGAACGATTGGTGTCCAAAACCAATACGGGCCAGAAACAAATTTGTTAACTCGTCTCGTGGGCTTAGGAACGCATCACAAAACACACTGGGCAAGGGATTGGTAAGGGGCAGCAAGCTCACTTGAGCTAATCTTAATAACTGGCAACCTTCAATCGATATCTTAATTCATCTACGCACCGTTAAGCACATATTTATTCCACGTTTTCAAAAGAAGTTTCCCCAAACAAAAAAAAATTTAACCACTATTTTCAATAAAGTAATTTTAAGAAAGAGTTAAGTTTTCCGCAAAGCTAAAAAGTAACAACTAATAGAATCCACTTACAACTTAACCATAAGTTGGAACTACTAGTGTGTTACATAAAAAATATTCACTGTTTCAGCTATAACATGAAAAGTGTAAGTGGAGTGAGAATGATAAATTTAAAAAACTTATAGTAATATATTAAATAATTAATGATACAGAATAATAACATTTTCTTATTCAAAAGGCACTCAACGAATTTCTCTTAACTAGTTTCATTTAGCAATTTAATGTTTGTAAATAATTTGTTATTTGTTATTCACTTTTTATATACATATATGACTGCTCTATTCAATGATACATTACATTACAACAGAAGAGGAAAAAACAATAATTTTTCTTAGGGTAGGTTTGTGAGTTCAAGCTCTACCTTTACCTCCCCTTCCCTCTAAAATCCTAACCACAAACATACCCCTAGGGGCATGTGGTTCGCAGAATGTTTGAACATTCCTAGGAATCTGAAGTCTTGAATAGAAGATTCCTGTGCTTGGTTCCGAACAGAAAAATATTCCAGGAATGAAGGAATAAAAACAATCCTCTTTTTATTCCCACCCTACACTATGGGAATGTTGGATTCCCATGGAAAGGGAATCAGTCCGAAAATTAAAAGACAAAAATACCCCTCTCCAAACCTAATCTATCCTCCATTTCACATCATCCCTACTAGAACCACTCATCTCCAGCGCTGCAGCAAACCCAAGACCAACACGCCTCCACGGCCGCAACCATCAAAGCAACCCCCGACAGCATCTCCTTCAGCATATGGCCACCCGTTCAGTGCACCCGCGAAGCCGTCGTCAACCGCCTAATCGAAATGCCATCCACTCCCTCCGTCCTCTCCAAGCGCTACAGCACCATGACCCCTGATGAGGCCTCCGCCACCACTGTCTCGTCTCACAACCGCCGCATCATTGCTGCAACATCACTCTCAGCCATTGCACATCACTGCTGCCACCACTGCAACTGCCACACCGCCAGTCGCGGCCGCCATCGCCGTCGTCAAGTTCGTCGCACCCAGATTTGCGCTGTCGTCATCATCTCTGCCCAGCCCTGCGTCTCTGCCACCACATGCATCTTCAGATCTCTCTGTCTTTTAAAATTTCAACTTCTCTCTTCTCAGCCGTTCCCAAAACCAAACAAGTGCTAGAAACTTCTTCTGGGTAACACGTTACTGAATCCAGTTGTTCATTATTGTTACTTTTTTTTTATCAACTATAACTTCAGCTTTGCTTCATTTAGTTCTGTTTGGTTGGTGGATTTGAAAAAGGAATTGAAGCCTTGCTAGCTAACTCGGCCAACGTTTCCTCCAGTTTCATTCCATGCCCTTTTTTTTTAAAAAATTATACTTATGAGTTTAATGTGATTAAAAATTAATTGTTTAGTTTAAATTGATAGGGAAATTTTGGGAATTATACTTAATTATGAGTTTAATGTGATTAAAAATTAATTGTTTAGTTTAAATTGATAGGAGTATTTTGGAATTATACTTAATTATGAGTTTAATGTGATTAAAAATTGAATTTTTAGTTTAAATTTGTAGGGGTATTTGGGAAAAATACACAACATTCCAGGAATATTTATGTCAACCAAACACAGGAATAATTCATTCCTGGTATATTATGCAAGATTCCTGGAAATTAAACTCGCAAACCAAACATAGGAATACTTTATTCCTCGGAATGCTATTCCAGGAATGTAAAATCACTCCGCAAACCTCATGCCCCTTATTGTTCATAGCTTTGTCTCCAAATTTTGTATGGTTTGTATTTGGGGAATTTCAGAGCTCTGTGTAGACAATTCAGATGGTAACACAGCAGAAATTATTTCAGCTAATGCAGGCTGAAGGACAGCTAGATATGCAAGAACCAACAGATCCTAGAAGTCAAGAAACAGCCAAGGAATGGCCCATCAGTTCGCCCACTACATGGATATAGTAAAGACACGTGTACTCAACAGCATCAGCTTAGCCTGTGATCAGCTTAGCCTGTGCACAGGGCGCAAGCACCTCCACCACGCCTGACCGCACTGTCTGCACCATCATCAGGCGCAGTTTCTGGGGGAAGTCCAGCCACCAGCGGCAACAGTGGCAGCCAAGAGCATGGGAAGGGGGCCATGACCAAGCGATAACAACCAGCTCATATCTTTGAAAGTGATTCCTAGTTTCCTACACTAACTCCCCTATTTGTTTAAAAAGAGAGGCAATTCCTATTAACTTTTGAACTGTTATATATATATATATATATATATATATATATATATATATGCAGAAGAAAAAGGTAAAACCTAATCTTTGAGTTGTACACAGAAACTGAAATTGAAGGTTGAAGCCAAACCTTCTGTGCTAGCGACTCAAACTCTGGAAGAGATTGGAGCTTTGGGCTGCGGTCGAGGAATCTCCGAAGCGAAGATTGAACGCTGAAACTCCCGTCAATCGCCATCTGAACCTGAAAAAAACCAAAACTTGTATCCACGCGCAACCTGGCTAAAAACTGAACAGGGTATGGTATAGATAGCAAAAAAAAAAAAAATTATAAATATTGGGAAATAGTTTAAATTTTCAAAAGCAAAATTGTTCCTGTCCTTTAGTTTCTAGCTTATGCGGTGGGTAGAGTGATCGCCTGCGTCGCGCTGCCAGCTGTAGAGCGGCCGAGACGGAAGACCGAAGAGGAGAGGGTGCAGCGGGAAACCAGCAGTTAGGGTTTAAGCAATGCGCGTTCTCATGAAATAGGGTTTAAGCAGTTTGGGGTTTTATACCGGGAAGCTGCCGCCTATGCAAATGACGGTCCACTGTGTGATAATTCTTTTCGTAAATAACTACTGAGCAAACACCTTTTTTTTCCTAATACTTTCAATTTAACATCAAATTTATTCTAATATTTTTTTTAAATTGACATCGATTTCATTCTAATAATATTTTTTTCATGAATTTAGTCCTAACAATTTTCATTTCTACATCAATATATTTCTAACACTTTTTTATTTCTATATTAATTTATTCATTATCTCAAAATATACATCTAGTAAAATAACTAAATTAATATTGAAATTAATAATATTAGGACTAAATTAATATCAAAATTTTATAAAGACGAAATTGATATCAAATTGGAAATGTTGGAATAAAAAAACTATTTACTCTAACATTTTTAACCTATCAATTTTTTGTTTTAACATCAATTTAGTCATTTTATTTTATCATCTCATTGATATACTCCCTCTCTTACATCTCAATTGTCTACCTTTTTTTAAAAGTTTTTGTTTTGCTTCAAATGTTCATTTATCAAATTAAGAAATCATTAATTTTTATTTACCAATTATACATTATTGCAATTAATTATACCTAATCTACTTTTTTTTTTCAAAAGCATAATCATATTAAATAGGAATAATATTGTCAATTAATACACTTTTACACTATTATAAATATCCATTCATTGCTTTCTTAAGATGTGAATTTTTTTGGCAATTGATATACAACAAAGGGGTTAATAACTAAATTGGTGTCAAAATATTATGAAAAAAATCTAAACAAAAATTATTAGGATTAAATTGATGTTGAAAATAAAAATTTTAAGAATAAATTAATGTAAAAAATTTTGTTATGATCAACTTGATGTTGAAAATTTTATTTGGATCAAATTTTGATATCAAATTAAAATATTCAGACAAAAAATGTTGTTTGCCAAAATATTTTTATAATTGATCATTTGAATACTTTGCATGTTGATTGGAAGGTTTTTCACACTAATGAAATAAATAAATACATTAATTTCAAAAATACCAAATTCCATCTTTAATAATGGATTTACTATAAGTAGAAAATAACATGAGAAGAGGGTTTGAATCTTGTTTTAACTTCTTTTTAGTTTCTGAAACACCAAACAAAATCTATCAAGTTTATCACTTGAAGGCAATGGAAACAAGAGTTAGTGTACTTCATAAAGTAACTATAAACAACAAGCTTTAGAAACTTATTTAAAACGTTTTCAGAAAGTACAAAAACACAAACGGAAATAAATACTGAAGGATAAAGAGATAGTGATAGAAATATGTTACTCAAGAATTTTATCCTGGTTAAAAAACATGCCTACATCCAATTTTAAACAAACTTGTTGAGCTCCAATAAGCAATAATTCCAATTTACTCTCACTTACAAGTAATCTTTGTTCTAATATCTTCAAGCTAACCTCACTTGATCACTGTTGGATTAAGGGTATAAGATATTATTTATGTTGGTACACTCCAACAAAGAACACTCAAGTTTTCCTTAGAATAACACAGTATCTGAACCAAAAACTTGAGAGACTTCTTTCTAAATTCTTCTTAAGAAGAAAATATTAGCTAATGATTGTAGGAAAAAGATTTTCTATAGAAAACTGATTTAAAGAAAAAATTATGAACTTTAGAAAATATTAGAAGATTTCTAGCGCTCAAGGCAAAAGTTCCTTCTCATATGAAGGCCTCATTCTTTTATACTTGGATTTTGAATTGGACCATTGTCCCTTAATTTCATCTCCTCTTGACACATGTTGATCTTCTTTTTGTGTCCTAGGAACTGTTCTCTAGAAGAGTAGTTGAGTTGTGTCAAAGTTGTCCTTGTAGACATTGAAAATGTGGTTTTTGGACAAAATAACTTTTATTTTCTGAATTGTGGTTTTTGAATTTTTCTTCTAGAATACAAGGAATTTGTCCAAGTAGAAGATGATGTGCCACTATCAGTACTTTTTTAGCATTGACTAAATTTGAAATTCAAAATTTTTTTCTATTTTTATCGATTCAATGC
>JAMLFY010000016.1:16610675-16649646 GCA_030441495.1 Dalbergia oliveri
CAACCAAATCAACCCACACACATAGCCCATGACATCTAGCAGAAAATAAGAGAAGGAAAGAGAAGAGGGAAGGCGGCCTCCCCTTCTCGCCATCGCTGACAGCCGCGTCAAGTATCACCGTGGCAAATCAGCGTTTCTTCTCCCTTAATCACCGCGATTTCCTCCTCCGCCCTCACATGCAAGCCGCAGCACCCTTCTCTCTCTGCCATCGCTCCAAACGCGGTGGACCAACCCACCACTCGCGGTGAGCCGCGCACCCTTCTCTTCGCACGATCGTCACCGCCCCACAGCCACCAGCTGCCAACCCCTCTCCTCTCTTCTCCGCCGGCGCGACTTCTCTGTGAACGCTTGGCACATCCGCGCTCCACCCTCCATCGTCGCGGTTTTAGATCCATCCCATAGCTGCCGCCCCATTGTTGGCAGAAGCTCCGTCGGTCCTTTTCCCTCTCGTACGCGGCCGCCCTCTCCCTTTGCATGTGGCTGCTCTTCCCCTCACACACACACTCTCTCTCTCTCTCTCATCTCCACTCTCTCTTCTCTCTCGGTTGCTCTCTCGGTCTCTCTCTCCTTCAATCCGTGCCCATGTGTGAGTGTGTTTGTGTGGGTGAGCTGGTTGTGAGTAGGTTAATTAGTTTATGTGTGAGTGTGTGTGACCGTGTGGGTGAGGGTGAGTGGAGGGAGTTCTTTGTCTGTGTGTGTGTATGAGTTCGTGTGAGAGTAAGAGGGAACCCTAAGTTCTTTAATTAATTGGTATGTGTGTGTGACACTCAGTGATCTGTGAGTGAGTGGGTGTATGGGTGCACTTGTGTAAATTAGGATAGATTAAATTCTTTTTATTTATATGTGGGTCTGAATTTCCTTTTTTTTTCTTAAGTCTCTTGTAATTAAAGCTCCGATTCAGCCTTGGTACAAGCCAGACAGGGAGATATGTCTCGTATTTTAAATTTTTGGGCCCTATCTTTTAGGACTTTAGGCTAAAATTTTATTGATTGTTAAGTAGCTTCTTTAGCATGGTTGAGTAGTTGAAATAAAATAATAGTAATAACAATAATAATAATAACAATAACAATAAAAACGAAGCCTCTAACATTCTTGTTTAGCTTTAAAACCAAATGATATTCTTTATTATTGCCTAGGTTATATCCAATTAATTTCATTCTATTCTTTTATTTGTGCCAGGAATATCATGTCTTCTAAGATGGAATTTTATTTTGTTTGAATTGTTTTATATCATTTTGTATGGCTTTAGAAATGTCTCTTTGAGCCTCTTTAATTTTGTTTGGGCTATTGTGTGATCCTTAGAAACTTTTAGCAATCATTCTAATTTATTTAAGTGAGATCAAATAATTTGATTTAGGAAGGATATATTTACATATCTCATATTTTAGTGAACTTGGTGCTAAAGGCCTTCAAATATATATATATAGAGGAAAAAAGAAATGGTAATTAGGGCCTTGATTTGCTTTTAATTTTTAATCATTTTATTCATATCCTTGATTTAATTAATAGTTTTGTCTTTAAATTAATTATGTTAGCTCATGATTGAAATTGGTGCTAACTTGGGACTTATTTGCTTTTCTTCCAAATAATTTTCTTCATAAATTGAAATTGTCAACTCAAGAATTATTTACTCGAACGACGTGGCTTAGAACTCCCGTTGCGCCAAAGGAGACGTTTAATTAACGTAGCTCGCGGCTATCAAGAAAATAATTTTTCCTAAAATTTTATTCTCCTTTTCTTTATTATTATTATTATTATTATTATTCAACTTTTCCTTAATTCTTTATTTTATACATGAAGAGTTAATTCATAAGTTATAATGATGACTATGATTATATGCTCATGCTTGCATATCCTGGAATAACATGCTTAAAGATATATGCGAAAAATGTGATGCATGCTCATGTGATTATGATTGAAGTATGGAGGTGCATGGTTTATGTGTTTCATGAGCATGAAATGTTAAATGATATGTTATGATTATATGTTCATATATCATCTCTTAATAACACGCTAAGATCAAAGGTGACATAAGACACGTGGAAATGATCATCTAGACTCAGAATTAATGATTGGTGATCCAACAAGAGGAACATTTCAGACTCTTCAGGAATTAATGATTGGGAGGTAATCCAATAAGGGACTCCTTTAGACTCTAGGAATTAATGGTTATGAAAGTGATCCATGCACCTACACCGCACTCTAGGAGTTCGGGAATTAGTCTATAAGACGATAAGTATAGACTAGTGACGACTATTAGTAGATGCTCATAACCTAGAACTCTCAGAGAAGAGCAAGAGTAGTAGTGGCCCTAGAAGAGAGCAAGAAAGTTAAGTCATAAGATATTAAAGAGGAAAATCAAGTTATGATAGCCTTACGTTCTTTATGTCATATTGATTTATTATGATTATTATGATGTGTTCATATGGCATTAACATACATTTATGAATAATATAATGCATCCATAGCATTAAGAATCATGCTAAAAGACAAGGACCTCGGCTAATGGCTTTTAAATTTGATAAATGAAAGGTTATTATGTCCATTGTTTTCATAATGAAATTAAAGGTCCCTGAAGATGAAGATGATGACATATGTCTGGAGGCAAGAGTCCTCCTACCATTCTTGTTCAGGTTTCTTATTCCTTATTTTTCTTCCATATCGTCTTCAAGAGCAATGATCATGTTTGTGATCATTGACATAACTACCACCTGGGAGATATTCGATAGTGCTAACCAGTCTTATCATTTTCGTAGGTCGATGTGCCATGCCTTTCATTTCTTGGATCGTCCATTCAGCACCTAGTTATTAGCTTTTGGTTCTCTGCGCTACTCCTTTCACTAATGAGTTTGTTGGTTTAAGAACCTTTGTTGGTTGTAACACCCAAAAATCATTAAAAATTAATTTGAGCTTTGTTATTCATAATTTCAGAAATCTGACAGTACAATGATGATGAGGGTGGCCTAATGGACCTGTTAAAAAAAAAAAAATTTCGGGGCCATGAATAGTAACCTTGCGGGCCCCAGCAGCGGACAGTGAAACCCTATTCAGCCAGAAGATCCCGAAATTAGGAAAACATGGGAATAAGGTTAGAAATAGGTGGGATTGATAATTTTATACTTAAAATTAATTTTCGGGCAATATCGATTCGTGGGATTCGGTGTTTACCGTTCGGTGAGATTTGATGTGCGTTTTTACACGAATGAAACTTCAAGTGAAAGTTTGCCACCCATCTAGACAAGTGTGTGGCTTAGAAGAAGCCACACCATTGCCACTTTATTAGGACCAATAGGATGCTTACAAAATTTCTACATTTATCTTTAAGAAAGAAAACATTTTGGACTTGAAAATTCTATGCATTTTGTCATAAACTCATAAAATCAATATCTTATCATTTCCTTCATGAAAATTTCATCCAAACCTCTCTAAGAACCATTCCTCCATTGTTCTTCCTCTAAACTCCATTAACAAGCTTCAAGCTTGCAAAACCTAGCTCAAAGTCACTAAAACCACAAACTCTTCACTAAACTTATTCTATTCATCATAACCTACAAATCTAACCGATTATAATTTGAATCCATCACTTTTTCCAACTTTGAGGGCACACAATCAGAGGTTAAAGGAAGGGTTTGATGTTGGTGGGGAAGCTTGAAGTGAAGCAAAAGCATTCTAGAGCATCCTTTGAGCATGAGCTAGAGCTCTCAAAGTAGGGTTTTTCTACCTTTCTTGTGGAATTTTTCAATTCTGTTTTGGCTTGCTCTAATTCTGAAAATTTTGATGATATTGATGGTTAACATATTGATATTGATGTATGAATTTTTTTGTTGTGTTTGGATGGTTTTAAAATGGGTTTCTCTCAAATGAAATTGGAACTAGGTGGTCAATCTCAAATGTTCTTCTAATCAGAATTTTTCATGAATTTTCTGGAAATTTTGTGGGTGGTTTCATGAGCCATGAAAATTATATGTTGTAGCTACCCTCTTATAATAAACACACGAATTTTCTTAGGGTTAATTCTAAGGTTTGATGCCTCAAAAAAATTAGAAACCAATTGTAACCTCCTGCCTGAATTGTTGAGACTAAAGTGACAAACTTCCCGAATTTTTAATCATAGCAATTGATTGAGATAGCTCCTGAAATTTTTACACAAGACTAATAACATGTTAAATATCTTTGTGAATTTTCTTGTACTATGATTCCATTCTAGGGCTAAATATTTGAGACACAAGTCTTGGACTATGAATTTGTGGCTTCACCACCAATTTGCCTATTTTATTGAAGTGGTTATATAACTCTGATTGCCCTGAAATTTTGCAGGTTCCTAGACACATTATAGTGTCATACAGAATTTTGTGGCTCTTGGAATAGTTGTTTGATATGGCAATTAAATGTTGCACCCAGAACAATAAGTTCTGCCAAAATGCTGGAATGTGAGAATGACTGGAAATTTGTGATAGTTTGATATCTATTCCAAGTCTATGGTATATGAATGCATGATAGTGACTTTAAGGTTTGGTTTATGAGAAATGAATGAAAATCACTTGTGATTGATTGTTTATATGTGAATTTGATGATGGTACATGTTTTAAGTAGAGAAATGAAAGTCCCCTATATTATGTGAAGGAACAGAAGAAAGGTCCCCTAAATGAGTAAAGGGCACAAAGAAAGTCCCCTTTTTTTTTGGGCACGAAAAGATCCTCTTTAATGGGACGAGGAAAGTCTCTTTTAATGGGCATGAAAAAGAAAAAGTCCCCTGAATATCCTAAGGGCACGTATATCAAAACGTAATACTATGCTATTGAGTAGTATTATGTGTATATTAAGTGATTGAATAATAATAGCTACCCACTTCGGAAAGATGATTTTGAAACTTTAAAATGAATCTTTAGTTTACATTACATGATCATATTTTTCTAATAAATCGAAGTGGCTGGGGCGATGACGATGACATTTATGATTGTGTATTTGGGAGTTATCCTAAGAATTGTGTAATTCTCACTACATTTTTGTGTTTAGTGTATTCTCAGGTTGAACCAGAAGGACTATGAGGCTTACCCTAAAGGAATTAGAATTTCATTAGTGTAGTAGTTAGTGCTTTCATTATGCTATACTTAGTGGAATGAATATGTATGTAAATGTAATAGGGAATTGATATGTATTAAAGCTCATAGTAGAGCTTCCTTTTGTACTTAACTATGTATTCAATAAAGGTTGTGTATCTTTGTCATATGTTTTATTAGATTACACGTAGGTATTACACGAGTTAGTTGAACTTGTCATAGATATTTAAGAAAGGTCCGCTAATTAACAAGTAACAACTTCGAGTACAATATCATAGTTTTAAGAATGGAGTTGTACTTGAGAGGATGTTACATTGGTAGGCATAATACTATCTTAATGGTTTGTTTTGGTACGAGTCATGAAACCATTAATACTTATACCACCCATATAATGGTGTGATTATGTTCATATGTATGTCGTGTTTACATTACTGTATATACCCACAAAAGTCTTTATTTTTCCTTTATGTTATGATAGATGAATGACGGGTCTTATTTCTATGCACCGCTTGTTTTTGTTTTAAAAGTTCAAAAAAAAAAAATTTGCCCATATTTTTACTAAAGTATTTCCAAGTTGAAAACTGAAACAAAAAGTAATGACTAATAATTAACTTGAACACGTCTTAGGCGTGTAGGTTAAATATTAGGTGTTACACTACGCCCTTAGAACTATAGGTTATAATCGCGACGACATTACATCGTTATGAGAAAAGGGATGTCCTAGAAAGAATAGCAAGGCTATTCAGATGATGTGTAGACGTACTCCATCTAATGAACTATATAAGGTTGTAACACGACGACATTACATGATTGATAGTACGATCCACAAAGAAGTATAAGAGTCCTATGGTTTTACCATTTAAGTTTAACATTATCTAATAAGAAATTAAATCATAAAAATAATGATACTAATTAATGAGACCATTACATAAACAACCGCATATTACATTGCTTATTTTGCATTAAGTTGCATATCATTGAGTAATGGGACGGTATTTTCCTCCTGGGAATCTTTGATTCTCATTCCTGCTATTATTATATTTTTACATAGATGGCTATGATGGTGATTATTTGTGGAGATTCTCAACTGATATCGGCCTCATGGTCTAGAGTTTTGAGACTGAAGATAGAGAATTTAGTCAGTATTTTATTTTCTTTTAATGAGTTTTTGAGTAGTACCCTACCTAGATTAAGAGTTCCTGCATGAACCAAGGTCCAGGTTGACATAGCTATGTATATGACTATTTGCCATTGTATTATACAATTATATGGTATTGCTATTTTATTACGACCTAGAAGCGAATGTTCAAACTTAGCAATCTAGGAGAACACGGTTTATGTTTGTCACGAAAACAAGCTCATATTCCATATTGTATATACAACTCTAAGGTCAAGTAGATAACAAGCAACAATTGCACATTATAAGGTTATGGCTTAAGCATAGCCTTATGGTGTGAAGGGTGTTACATTTATGGTATAGAGGGTTCATCCTGTTAAGCCTATGGATGGTCTAACTTGCTTCTAAAGCATACTTGAAGTCTTGGTGTCATGCAATAGGATTTTATCCTGAGATAAAAAGTAGAATCTTATATGCATGACTGCTTACTTTTGAAGTAGTTAGTAACTATCGTGCTTAGCATTGTATTGAGTCTAATCAACTCAATGCCTTTTGCTTGGTGTGATAGGAGACTAATGACTTCGGGTGGCGTTGTAGGACTAGCAATAACAATGATGATAGGATGCCTTTTGAGGAAGTTGCAAATGTTATGCGTGATTTTTTAATATGACCTAGGCAATTAGGAGCAAGCTATGGTTGCAAACTATATGATGAGCACCATTGGGAGGTAAGCTCATCCAAGAAACCAAAAAAGGCCTACTGTTGGTGGCATTGCAAGGAGCTAAAACCCACCCAAAATTTGAGGAACATAAACCCAGATAAGGCTAAAAAAGGGATTAAGTAATAGAGAAGGATCTTTGAAGTATTCAGAGTGACTGGACTCTTAGAAAGTTAGTTGTGCTACCTAGGTGTTGATGAGATGCTGATTACTAGTGGATAGATACTAAGACGATGGTTGAGGAAGTGAAAATTGAAATGACTTGGGATTTTGGTCAAGGATGTTTTCTACAAGGAGTATTTTCCTTCTTTGAAGTGCTAAAGGATTGGAAATTCCTAAAGCTGAAACAGGGAGCATGACAGTGTTAGAGTATAACGCAAAGTTTGGGAAGCTTTCCACAACTTAGTAGTGTAAGGTGAATGAAGAGTTGGAAAAATGTTAAGTTTAAAGGAGGTGTAAAAGGGACCTCTTGGCAATGGTGGGATTAATGGAAGTTAGGACTTCACTGCATAAGTGAAAGAGTGCTCTAGTAGAAGAATACAACTGGAAGCTATCAATGGCTTGAGGAAGGCTAGCATTACACGGCATAAGGTCGAAGCCTATTTCCTGCCACAAAAGAGATTTCCCTTACAGGAACAGGAAAAAGTAAGTAGCTAGATAAATTCGTTGACAACAAGGAATGCCTAGAATATGGAAAGAATCATGGCGATAAACCATGTTTAGCTGGAGCATGGTGGTTATCAATGCAGGAAGTTAGGTCACGAGATTAGGAAATGTCCAACTAGGAACCACCTCTATCTAGTCCACAACAACAAGGACGTGTTTTGCTACGAATGCGGAAGATGCTGCATTATTGAAGGGACCTATTCAGAGGACGGATGTGGAAGGCCTGTAGTCAAGGATACATGTGTTGTTGCCTAGTGGTGATGGAAGGTAAACAAAAAACCATAATAGATATCGGTAGTCAAAGACTCTAACGTATTTTGAGAGATATAAAAGAATTTCCCACACAAAGGGAGATATAGTTCTCTATTGAATTGGTATAGAAACGGGTCCAATTTCAATAACCGCTTACCAGATGTTTCCTTTAGAATTGGCATAATTGAAGAGATTGATAAGATGTTAAGTAAACATTTTATCCGGTTAAATGCCTCACCATGAGGAGCTTCTTAATAGAAAAAGAAGACGAAGGTATAAGGCTATATGTTGATTACAGACAAACTGGATAAGTTGACGTTAAGGAACAAGTATCTTCTTCCAAGGAGTGGTGATCTCATGGATAAATAGGGGAGCGATAGTATTCTTTAGGATTGATTTGAAATCGAGATACAACCAGATTCAAGTTCAGGAAAACTATTTCAAGGTATGTTAGGGGCATTACGAAATACGTGATATATTTTGAGATACTAGTGCCCCAATAATATTTATGGACTACATGAATGAGAATCTTCCAACCTTTTCTCAACAAGTTCGTGATTGTTTTATAGATGATATTCTCATTTATCCCACTATATCCAACTGTGAGTTTTGGCTATAGGAAATAAGATTTATGGGTCATGTAGTATCATGGGAAGGAGTCGTAGTGAATCCAAGCAAAGATTAAAATGGTACTAAAGTGGGAAAGACCAACTGCTATCATGGAAATTTGAAGTTTTGGAATTAGATGATTTCTCGAAGGTGTATCAAGGGAATTCGCCTAG
Organism: Dalbergia oliveri; assembly: GCA_030441495.1. Taxonomy (NCBI): domain Eukaryota; kingdom Viridiplantae; phylum Streptophyta; class Magnoliopsida; order Fabales; family Fabaceae; genus Dalbergia; species Dalbergia oliveri. The sequence continues at coordinate 16,619,271 of JAMLFY010000016.1, forward strand.
ATAGTCTTACCCTTAACAAGGCTGAACCAAAAAGTGTACTTTCACAAGGATAGTAAGACATGATAGGAATTTGTAGGACTTCAAGTAGAAGTTGATCATTGCACCTATAATGGTCTTGTCAAACACACATGTTCCATTTGAAGTTTATTGAGTTGAATCAGGAAAAGGCTTGGGTGCTTTTTGGGGTAGACCAGGAAGGTGGTGGCTTAGGCTTCAAGATAGCTAAAGCTGCATAAGGTGAACCACCCTCCACATAGTCTCAAGTTGGCAGGTAGTGTTCATTTTGAAATCTAGAGATGTCATCTATGTTGAGTGAAGTTTGAGGTGTTTCTAGAATAAGAATCCCAACTATCTTTTATATTAGGAAGAGGAAAACATGAGGTAATGGAAAAAGGATGGAGTTCATTAAAGGCTATGAGTTTGACTTGAACTACCATCCAAGAAAGACAAATGTGGTAACAGATGCCTTCAGCTGAAAAACCTTGGGTATTTCTTGGATGATTAAGGAAACAGAGCTAAAAGGGTTCTTTCTCTAAGTCTTAAGTTGGGGATAGAAGAGAGGCCTAGAATTGTGCATTTGGGTCAGATTAGGATCATAAGTGACAGGAAGAAGGAGATTTTACAAGCTCAAGAAGATCCAGAATTACAGAAAACCATAACTTCAACTCAAGGTTGAGAGCATAACGATTTGCACGAGGTGAACATAGGATACAGAGATATCAAGATCAAGTGTGCATATCTATAGCAAGGGAGGTTCGTCATAGTATTCTGGATGATACCTAGCATGGTGATTTTCAGTGCCTCAGGAGTTACAAGAATGTATAGAGATCTTAAGAGAGATTAGACAACTAGAGAAAAGGTGAATATAGCGGAAGTCAAAGCGTTTGATTTCCAAAAGATGAAAATAAAACATTAGAAGCCACTAAGTACCTGGGAGATTCCCAATGGAAAAAGGAAACTATTTCAACGGACTTTGTGATTGGATTGCTAAAGACACCATTAGGATATGGTACTATTTGGGTTATAGTGGGCAGACTAACTAAGTCGCACATCTTCTACCAGTCAAAGTTATTTATTAAGAGATTGGTCAAGCTTTATATAGGAGGAATTGTGAGACTGGTGTTCCTTCTATTATAATCCCATAGAGAGATTCGCATTTCACCTTAACATTTTCGGGAGATTTTTTGAAAGCTTTCAGAGAAAACCTTGCTTCAGGCACGACTTATCATGCCGAGATTGATAGGCAAGCTAAATGGACCTTTCAAATGTTGGAAGATATGCAGGGAGCATGTGTGTGGAACATTGTGGGAATCGGAACAAAGTCAACCATTAATCAAATCTCCTATGGCAATAGCTATCACACAAGTATCAGAATGGCTCTTTATGAAACTATATATGTGTGGAAGTATTAATTGCCTCTAGGTTGGTATATATCAGGTGAGAGTAGTCTTGAGGACTAGACCTCGTCTAAGACTATCAAGAAGATAAAGAAGATTTGAAGTAAGATTTCGATTGCTAAGAGTTAGGAGAAGAGCTATGACAATAAGAGGAGAACGTCAGAATTCCTAGAAAGAGACACGTATTTTTGAAAGTTATCTCTATACAGGATAGGCAAAGCCCTTAAAGTCTAGAAAACTAAATCATCATTTTATAGGTCCTTTCCAAATCCAAGGTCGTGTAGACCTAGTGACATACCAGATAGTTTCAGATCCATGTCTGTCAAAGCTTCACGATATGTTCCGTGTGCCACAACTTTGAAAGTACAACTCTAATTCTAGTCATATCCTGGAATCCTAATCCTATGGCTATGGGATAGCTTGACATTCAAGTTACCACCTATACAAATAGTAGAAAGAAGCGTGAAACAACTTCAAGAAAGATTTGCCTCTTTTGTAAAGATTGTGTGGGCAAAGAATGATCCAAGAAGTATACATGAGGATTTGAGTAAAGTATACAAGAGACTAAATTTTGAGGGCAAAATTTTTTAAGGAGGGTAGAATGTAACGAACCGATTTTTTTGTATTGTTGTGATAAAATAATTAATTGTGAATAATCTATAGGATTTTTAAAATTCTGACAAACAGTTATGACCAAAATAATATGAGAAGTTTGTTAAAAAAATAAAAAAATGAAAATTAATTTAATATTATTAAAAATTAATATAATAATATTTTAATCGGAGATATAGAATGAGACCCTATAATTGGTGTAATGACATAAATAAAATAAGGATAATGGTAAATAAATATTTTAAACCAATAAAGTTTATTTTATATCAATCGAATCCTGAAATGGTAATAATTGGTACACGAAATGGTAATAACCGTACACCAAAACACTTAGTCTGGTAAAAATAATTTATATTATCAGATCCCAAATAATTTTTACTTATGACAATTAAATAAATATAGATATTTCTGATTCTAATATAAGACAAATCGATTCTTAAATAATAATTGCCTTACTTTCTCTCCAAGTTAAGGCAATTATAAAATGGAAAAGAAACAAAAAAATGACATTTGTTCTCGGTGGAGTCATAGAGACCATGTTTCCTTCCATTTCCTTCTTCGTTCTTTTCTTCCTTCATTACTTCTTCATTTTCCAAGCTTTCTCTTTGGAAAAAACTCCATCAAAACACCATAATCTCAAAGGATACTCATAGGTAAGCATTAAACTTCTTCATGAACATTTTCTCTACATAAAGATCAATTGAAAATTTTGTTTTCCCTTTGTTCTTGGTCCTTGTGGCAGCGCAAATAAGGGCTGGAAAAAGGGGTTTGAGGCTTGATAAACTAGAGGAAAAGCTTGAGGAAGATACGAAAATTATTCTAGTCTTTTGCTTCATGATGTTTGGCTATTTTGCTAAGATAAGTGCTTGAATTTTTTGTGTTATGATGCTGAAAATCTGAAACCCAATTTTAGGATTTATGATTGCTTGAGTTGTGATGGAATTATGCATATTGGAACCAGAATTTTTTTTCAGCAAACTACATGTATTGAATTTGATAGAAATGGAAGAATACATCAAGTACAATTGTTGTGAACTTGCTGAAAATCTGAAACCAAATCTTAGAACCTATGATGAAATAAGTTGTGATGAGATTATGTATACAAACAACCTGAAATTTTATTTCAGAATTTTAGAATTTACAAGTGCTTGGATGATTATGAAATCTTGTGTATTGGATTACATATGCTGGAATTTTTATGTGCTGAAAGTTTATAACATTATTCCTTAGTTTGTATGACATATGCTCGAATTTTGATGTGCTGGAATTTTACAACATTAATCCTTGGTTTGTATGACATAAGGGGTGTTCTAAGTGGGTATGTGTTGAAATTCTTAGGTGCTGGAATTTTTTTAGCATTAATTCTTGAGTTATATGATCTTGCTATACGTGATAATCAAAGCTCAAAAAGTGGTTGCAAGTCTTAGCTTGTATCTTCAAAATTTGGAGCAATTATTATCCAAGAAACTTGGTTTCTTTCCCTTGAAATTTACAAGAATTTCATCATGAAGAACTTTACAAGTTATGATGATATAAAATCTCATAAAAGGTCTCATAAAGATTAGTAGATTTTCCAGAAAATCTCGTAACAATCTAACATATTGTATAGAAAATTCTCATAAAAGTTTAGTAGATTTTATGGAAAAATCTCGTAAATGTTGAACTATTTTCTTTATGAAAAATCTTGTAAAAGATTACTAGAATTTTCAGAAATCTCATAAGAATTCAAAAGATCTGAAAGAATATCTCATAAGAAATTCAAGAGATTTTCAAGAGAAAAGTCTCACAGTAATTTAGGAAACTTAACAGAGAACATCCCATAAGAATTAAGGAGATTTCAAGGAATTCTCAAAGCGAGTATGAGATACAAAACTATTAAGAAGAGATTTATCTTGAATCATAAGATTTTCCTAAACCAATATTAAAGATCCTTATGAAAAAGAAAAATTAAGAAATACGTTTTATGTAATGTTAATTACTTAGTGGTAAGCTCATGGATTCACGGTAGTAGTAGACATGCTACGCTTGTAACATCCCTATGCTTTTGGATTGCTAACTGTCCCCACAAACCAACACGGGTCTTTTCAACGTAAAATGTAACACCCTAATAATTAACCCAATATGCCTAGGTCGTATCTGATTAATTACTAGACTTACTCTTTGCTTCGTTCCTTAATCATGCTTTGAAAATACTTAGTGAAATTACGAGCCATTTTTTTTAAACATAATTGAAAACGTGAGCCGCGCATAACGTGAACGATAATCGGATAAAAGCGAAAACAAACAGACATATCATGAAGAACACATCATATTGGCTCCATCATATGACATCCATAATTACATTTCACATAGATATTTTGCCTACCAACGAGTTAAGCTAACGTAGCAATCGAACAAAACATAAATAATATATGGATGGAAAAACATCTATTAAGGGCACCTATTATAACACTTCAGGGATAGGAATAGATATCCGAGTTCACGCTCAAGGTCTAGCAATACGTTCCTCAAGGATAATAAGCTGGTTCACAAGATCACGTGCATCTACAAGTGAGAGCATCAACGGAATCACGAACATCACCATACTTTCTGAAGACGAGATGGAAAGAAAGAAAGAGGGAATGAGAAACTTATAAAAGAATCTCAGTAGGGTACTCGCCTCATATGCATCGTGTCATCATCATCGTCCCTAGGAACCTCGGGTTTCATTATGAAAATGTGAGCATGCTAAGATTCATTTATTAGTTCGAAATATACTTTACCGAGGTTTCATTTTAATCATGCGTCTTATAATGCATCATAAACTTAGCATGTCATGTTTATAATGAACTTTCCTTTCATATATAATAACATAATTATGCATAAGACCACATCATATTCCTCATCATCATATCATAATACTATGCATAGAAGAACATCATATTTCTCATCATCATCTCATAAAATGCTATGCATAGAAGAACATCATACCATAATAGCTATGCACAAGTCATGATGCACATATTTCATTCCTTTAGTGTCCTAGGTGACTTAAAATCTTGTCATTATCATCATTATTTTCCTTGGGCCACCCTATACTCACCCTTTTGGGAGTAATCTAGGTTATGAGCTTATACCTTGCTAGTCGTCACTAGCATATACTTATTCCTTTTGATAAGTAAAATTCCGACTCTACCCTTTTGAGAGAACGGACTAGGGGGCAAGAATCACCTTTTCACCACCTATAGTTTGATGCCTAAAGGATCATTTTCTCAGGATCACCTTTTCACCACCTATAGTCTGATGGGTCCAAAGGATCATTTCCTCATGAATTTAAGTCACCATTAAGTCTTAGCATGTTATATCATAATCATCAGGATGCATGAACATTCTCATTGTTTGCAACAGCAACTATAACATGCAAGCCATGAAATCATTCAATAATATCAAATTCTCAATAGGCATTAACATCATATAAGCATTCCAAAGCATCTAAAGATGTCATCTAAAATTTTCAGGTAAAGCTCCCTAAATAACCGAACTCTAAAATTGGGTAACCTTAATTATCAAACTAATTACTTATGCATCTAAGGGATTCATTACCATCAATTATAAGCCTTAAGAACATTATTAGACTATATGGGATAGCATAGATAGTAAGTTGTTCTTAAGGTTTTAGTGTGTGTAGAAGTTACGTTTTTAACCCTTTTCTTATCGGCTTTCCTTATGATGCTAAAATTAATTACTAAACCAATTATGAATCATTGTCCCTTATCTAAACATAATAAAATCTATTCTTAAGGCCACTAAAGGCTCTAAAGAATGCATAAATTTCATTCTCTAAAGTTCTAGAAATCTTGCTTTTATGGTTTTCTAGGAAGCTAGTTTTATCTCTAACATGCATAGAATGATTCCTTTAGCAATAAACCATAATTATCACAACTTCAAACATATTAAACCATCATCATACAGTAGTACTAAACTCAGATTAGTGGCTGAATCATGAACCTCATATAATTGCTTAAAATCACATTTTAAGTACATGTAAGATACTAGTTTCCCATAAAATATTTGCAAAGCCTTAAAACTCTTTTAGAAACTAATTCTTTTTGTTAATCTTGAAAGAAATTATAGAACTAAATCAGTAGCTATTTAAAATCACTTTGGGCCTATCTTAATTATGAGGCCGATTTATATATTGAAAGAATCTTCATGATTAAAATTCTCACTTAAGATAAAAGGAGCAAGTCTTGAGCTTTAGAGATTTAGGTGATAACTAGAATTATAAACATGCTATGCAACCTCATTTTAATCTTGTCTTTATAAAGTGATAACTTGGAATTATAAACATGATGCAAGAAACTGAAAGGCGTAGTCCGCACTGGACAAGTGGAGGGAGAAGAGAATCTTAAGAAAGGAGCGGCGATAGTCCGCACTGGAGGGTGAAGGGAGAAGAGAATTCTTATTACATCTTATTAAGCTCCAAACTCAAGACTTTTAAAGAATGAATTCTTTGACTCCCATAATCTTAAGGAAGCTTTAGAGTTTTTATTACCATGGTTCCAACTTTGCTTGTGATACTTGGGCAAGTCTTTGAGCTCTAGGATCTTTAGGTGATGACATAAAATAAACATGTCATGCGTTGATTCTTTTAGCCATTATAAAATAAAGTGAGAGCATAAAATAAATATGAGATGCATCCTCTTTATTATCTTTGAAGATTAAGTGACAACTTGAAACATAAACATGAAATGCAAGCTTGGAAATTTAAACATGAATATGCAAGTTCATTTATTCATTCTTGAGAATTTAGTGATGACATAGAAAGTAAACATGGTTATGCAAGGCATAAACTTAAACATGGATGCAAGTTCATTTTATTTCTTTACTAGAGCTCCTCCAAGACTTTAGAGAAATATAAATTCAACCCAATATATCTTAGCAAGACAAAGTGAAAAATACATCTTTCAAGTTCTAAACTCAAGATCTTTATTTTTACATCATAAAAACATCATTCTTTAAAGTTTTGCATCAAGTGGAATTTTCAAGCTTTAGAGGCCTAACTTGTGATGGATTTACAACCAACACTCAAGGTCCTCATCATCAAGCTATCATCATATCCCCATATAGGCCTTATGGCCGAAATATTAAAGAAAAAGAAAGAAGAAAACCAATTAGAAAAGCTAGAGAAAGTTCATGAAATCATCATTTTGAACCAAGAACAACACTTAGCAAAACATAGAAATAAGCTTAAAGACAACTCCCTACCTAATTTGGTTTGAAGGAAAGGAAGAGAACTTGGTTTCTTTGAGTGAAATGACCATTTTGCCCCTGTCTTTGTGCAATTTTGCAATTTTTGAGATTTTCGATTTGTCTAATGAAACCTAAGCAATATTAGGCTCAAATTAAAGCTTATTAAATTCTAATTACTAATCTAGAGTCCAAATTATTTATTTAAATTAATTAGAATATGAAATTGCTTAAAAACACCCAAATTGCTTACTAATTCACCTAAGCCCTTAATTGCAAATTCTCTAATTTGCAAGAATACCTTACCTACACCTAAATAATACATGGAACACATAAATTTTCCTCCTTGGGCTGTAATGAGTGAGGACAAAGCACGTTGAAAAGACAAGTGTTGGTTTGTGGGGACGTGGACAATCCATAAAGCGGGGGGATGTTACAACGCCCTTAGAATATATCAGGTTGTAAGCGACGGCGTTACATCGTTATGAGAAGGGATGTCCTGAGAAAAAATAGCGAGGCCATTCAATGAGATATAGTAGACGTACTCCATCTAGTGAACTATATCAAGTTGTAACACGACGTTACATAACAGTACGATACAGAGAAGTATATCAGAGTCCTATGGGTTTTACCATTAAGTTTAACATTATCTAATAAGAAATTAAATCATAAGAAATAATGACACTAATTAATGAGACCATTACATAAACAACCACATATTACATTGCTTATTTTGTATTAAGTTGAATATCATTGAGTAATAGACTGGTGTTTTCCCTCAAAATCTTTGATTCTCATTCCTCCTGTTATTATATATTTACATAGATGGCTATGATGGTGATTATTTGTGGAGATTCTCAATTATCGGCCTTACGGTCTAAAGTTTCTGATGAACTAAGGATAGAGAATTTAGTCAGTATTTTATTTTCTTTTAATGAGTTTTTGAGTAGTACCCTACCTAAACTAGAGAGTTCCTACGTGAACCAAGATACGGGTTGACATAGCTATGTATATGACTATTTGCCATTGTATAATACAATTATATGGTATTGCTATTTTATTACGACCTAAAACTGATGTTCAAACTTAGCAATGCTCAAAGAAAACACGATTTATGTTTGTCACAAAAAAGAGGCTCATATTCCATATTGTATATACAACTCTAAGGTCAAGAGAGATAACAAGTAACAACTGCACATTATAAGGTTATGGCTTAAGCATAGCCTTATGGTGTGAAGGGTGTTACAAGAGTTTCCTCTAAATTTCTCATGCCACATTCTTTGAGAAAACCAATCCTGATAATCCAACAATTAGATAAGTTAGGCAGATAATTGAGCTCAACAAACACAACCATGCCAATATTTTTTAGATCAAGCTTGTTAGAGACACACCTATTCATCCATACTAGTGGAGGGTGTCCATGTAGGCTTGAAGAAGAATAGTCAAACTATCTTTGGTGCATCCTTGGGCTAGCGCTCTTGTTCTCAAGCCCCAACCACTAAGGAGAGTATTCCTTTTGGTCATCAAACGTCATATTTCCTCTCAGTTTCTCAAAAGCTTATGGACTTAGAATAATCAAAGTATTAATTAAAGGCTTTATCTTTTTTTCAATATTTTGGTCCAAATCAAGGGTGAATGGGAATTTCGGTTGAGTTGGGTTCTGATGATTAAAGTTAGCATGAATTGTTAAAAGGGGAATCTTGAAGATTCTGGATTAAGATGACAAAAGGATTTGTGGGGAGAACCACTATTCAGCTTGCTAGAAGCCACAATAGCAATGTAGATGTTAGAAGAGGTGACAAGGGTGAGTAAAGGCTACCAATAATGGTCAAGATTGGGAGCCAGAGAAGAGCTCAAGACTTGAACATAATGGTAGTGGCTCGACAAACAAGTGAGGGAAGAAGGTGAGAAAAATAATGAACAATGCTCCAATTGAAATTAAAGTATTTCTTTTTTGTTTAATGTTGTATTGTGAATCATAATTTCATTCATTAACATTATTTTATCTTTTAATCGTAAATTTAACCTCATTTATATATATATATATATATATATCTATTTGTCACACATAAGAGTTTTATTGATAAAGCTTTTTTTAGAGATTCCACCAATAAATTAGCTTATCATTAAGTAATATATAAGTGAATAATAGCTATACCCATTATTATAGTATTACTAGTGCGTTTACCCCCCATTGCTCGATTAATTATATGTTCAATAAAACAAAATAGATTATATAATAAAGGAATGAATTTGATTTATAAATCTGTATAGGAGAGAAAAATGAGTTATTAATTTGTTTACATAAGAAGACAACAAATGAAAAAGAGTTGTCAAAATAGATTAATTCTTAATACTAGTGGTTTTTGTTTAATGATCGGCGTATTTTGTAATTTGAAGTTAATGTACCTAAAGTTAATAGAATTATTGTTTTAGTAAAGCAAACAAATTAAATATCAATCATACCAAAATTTATTTAGGATATAATGACCAAATAAAGTGATTTATTTATAGGTAACTAAAATTTGATCAGCAAGCAAAAGAATATACCGCTTAGAAAATTTGGACAATGTTCAGAAAAACAAAATCATAGCATAATAGTTTTTGGTACCTTATTTTTTGTTTTGTAGAAATATTTATTGATAAAATACAAAGGCCCAAGTCTGGGTACAAATCATTAGGTAAAACCTAAGTACAATACAACAAATCTTATGGACACCAAAGCCTTAAGCCTAGAAAATCAACCAATAATGACTACACGGCTATAATAAAATGCTCAAAATAAGGATTTCTCGCAACATACTACATATACTCATAAACATAAAGGTGAGCGTATAATCTCATTTATCTGAAGCGTCATAAAATATTATACTCTAGTTGTGTATGCAACACACTACAATATCATAAATGCAAATATGAGCACGTCAAATTTCATATCTATCTAAACATTGTAAAATATTGTACTTTGGTTGTGAAAACAAAAATACAAAGATGTGCAAGCTTTCTTTCTTTCAAAATCCAAAACAAGGAGAAAGTTTCCCAGGTGGGCTACTTTCAGGAAATTTTTTGGGGATTAGACTTTTTTCCCTCTCTTTTTGGATTAAAAAACTTACTAGTCCAAGCTTGACAACAAAGATGTAATACCCCGAGTGTAGACGTCCCAAAAGAACCATGAATAACCTTCAATGTTGCCTTTAGGACCAACTTCTAGTTTCCATATATGCCAGGTGAAATTCGAAATGTAGCTTTTGAAATACAGCTTTTTTCTTGTGCTGTCAAGTATGACCTCAATCTATAAGTTTTGTTTATAGCCCCGAGATCAATTCAAACTGTATAAAGAGTTGCAGATAAATGAAGTTCTAACATGAATTTTGTCACATGCATACTCGTTGTAGTAAGAAAAGGCTCACTATAGTGAACCCACATGTCTAGAAACTCATTTTGTAAGTAGAAACTCAGTGTGTAGTGAGTCCTAGATCCTGACAAAATGTAAAAAAAATGTTTTTATGGGTTTTAACCCCCCCACTATACATAAACAAGTTATAACATGCTCAAACACTTTTTAGTGATACCCTAGCCACCCACAACAGTTATCCTAGATCTGTACACTAATTCTCAAGCACTCCAAGCAATTCTAAGAGTTTCCAATCAATTTCCACCAATTAAATCCTTTTGGTGGGCGTGACCTTTGTATTCCTAATTCTTGAGTTTAGTTGTTATTGTTAGAAAATTGGATACAAAGTATAGAATATTTGGTAGGCTTTGAGGCGTGAATTATCACTCTCTTTAAAGAGATTTTGTTCGCACTTTTTGGGAAAAAGACAAGTCTCTTTTAAGGATACAACAAAACCTCTAAACTCTCTTAATAATTGTTCTGAAATTTTTTCTATATAAAAAAGATGAATATAACACTTATTTATAGAGATATTTAGACACCTTTTAATTGTAAATGGTTACTAAGATATCTCTTTAACTTGAAAAATAAAACATGCCCGTATGCAACAGGAAGTTACTTCCATTCACAATTGCATCCTTTCACTTTGAATTCAAAAAGTAATGGACATGTAGGTGCATATTCTTTTTTTTTTCAGATACAATAATAATAATTACAAACTATTCAACAATCCTCCACTAGTTTGTAGTATCATCCATAATATCATGCATAATAGAAAGTATCTTATGGATTTGAACTTTATGTTATTGTGAACATTTTAAGATTTAACGAAATTACTGGTATATAAGTATTGAACCATAACTCCTTATGTCAAATGAAAATATTACACACATGATATTATACAATTATTAAAAGGCTTTAATAATAGGCTTTTAGCACTTTTATGGCCATGTGTTAATCCTATATTCATGAATATTTGCAAAGATAAACCCTTTAACCCTTGTTTAAGGGCACCATCTCAATATTCACATAGGTAAAATTTATCATTTTGTCCCTGTTACTACAGACATTTAACAATTTCATTAAGATATGTAGTCATCCTCCTCTCATAAGTGCACACTGAAAATCATAGAATGTGACCTTAAAGTAAAATCAATCTAGTCCAATACATAGTAACTTAGTAACTTGTTTTTACCCATTGAACTTATGTTGTTAGAATTTCTAACTCAAAGTTGGGTTTCCATTACTAATGTATTTTAATATTAGGGTTTCAGCCCTATTCCCTTAGAATACAATTGTAATGCATCTCTTGTCAGTGCTTTTGTAAGTAGGCGAGCCAAATTTTTATTTGATCTCACAAAGATTATAGTTAAGGCTTCACCCTTAATTAATTCTCTTACATAGGCATGTCGCAAACTTATATGTCTAGACTTTCCATTGTATATCTTATTGTAGGCTAAACACATTGTAACTTCACTATCACAATATATAGGAACGGTTATCGTTGTGGCCATAACTTTATCTAATAACATATTCCTCAACCATTCCGCTTCTTTGCTAAGCCTAATGCAATAAATTCAATTCCATAGTGGATGTGAAATACAAGTTTACTTTTTGGATGCCCAACTAATAGCAAGACCTCCCAAAGTAAATATCCATCTTGTAGTGGATTTATTATCACCAATACTAGTTATCCAACTAGCATCTGAATAACCTTCCAACATAATAGGAAAACCATTATAACAAATAGACACATTTTGTGTTTTCTTTAAATAGCCAAACACTCTAATAATTGCTTTCCAATGATCATTGCTTGGCTTACTTGTAAAAGTAGAAAGCTTACAAACCACAAATGCAATATTCGTCTTGTACAATGCATTGCATACATCATACTGCCTATTACACTTGCATATTGTAATTGTGCAACTATCCTTCTATCATTTTCTATTAATTTGGCACTAGAATCATAAGGAGTATTAAACTCCTTAGTTCCCAAATGACTATACTTTGTAAGCATTTTCTCAATATAATGAGATTGTGTCAAAGTTACACATTTGCCTTCCCTTTTAATCTTTATACCCAAAATAGTATCTACCTCATTTATATCTTTCATTTTAAAAATTGAAGTAAGATACTTTTTGGTTTCACAAATTCCAAGCATATTTGTGCCAAATAACAATAGATCATCCACATATAGGCATATAATAATACCATATTCTTTGGTGAACTTAGCATAAATGCACTTATCTGCACTATTGTGTACAAATCCATTTGATAGTATAACACTATCAAATTTTTCATGCCATTGTTTTGGTGCTTGTTTTAAACCATAAAGAGATTTTATCAACTTGCAAACTTTAGCTTCATTTCCAAGAAGAATAAATCCATGTGGTTGTTACATGTAAATCTCTTTACTCAAATCTCCATTCAAGAAGGATGTTTTGATATCCATTTGATGTATAATTAAATTATATATAGATGCTAAAGCTAATAGCACTCTTATGGATGTTATTCTAGCCACTAGAGCATAAGTATCAAAATAATCAATGCCCTCCTTTTGTGTAAAATATTTTGTCACAAGTCTGCCTTTAAAGGTTTGGATAGAACCATTTGTACTATACTTTTGTTTAAATACCCATTTACATCCTATGGGTTTTGATCCAAGAGGTAGATCAACTAATACCCAAATAATATTGGACATAATAGAATCCATTTTATCATTGATGGCTTCTTTCCAAAATGCCGTATATCTAGAAGTCATAACTTCTTAAAATGTTTTTGGATCATCCTCAATGGTTATTACAATGGGTATAAATTTTATCTCTACTTCCTTCTATAAGAAAAATAATAGATTGTGAAGAGATAAAATCAAAGTAAGGATCTTTTTCTTTTCTTAGTCTTTGGCTCTTTCTTGATTCTAGTTGAACATCATTAAATTTTCTTTTTGAACTTTCAACACTAGAACGCACATTCTGTCATGCATAGACTCATTACTATGAGAATCATTCAAAAATTTATTTTCAATGAATTTAACACGTATAGATTCTACAATAACATTATATTCTATATCTAAAAGTCTATATGTCTTTGAATGTTGTTCATAACCCACAAAAATATTTTTGATTCCTCTTGGTCCTAATTTTGTCCTTTGATTGTCAGGAACTCTCTAAAAAGCAATGCACCCGATACTTTAAAATAATTTAAGTTGGGTTTTCTACCATTCCAAAGTTCATATGGAGAAATTATCATAACTTTTGAAGATAGTCTATTGAGTATGTGACATGCAGTTAATGATACTTCACCCATAAATTATGTGGCAAATTTGCATTTACCAACATAACATTAATCATGTCTACTAACATTCTATTTTTCCTTTCAGCCAAACCACTTTGTTGTGGTGTATATGGTGTACTCTATTGATGTATTAAACCTTGTTCCTCACAAAACTTGTCAAACTCATTAGGAAAATATTCTTCTCCTCTATCACTAAGAGTATTTTTACTATCTTATCCTTTTGATTTTCCATAATAGATTTATATTCCTTAAACTTTTCGAATGCTTCATCTTTTGTCCTAATTAAATAAACAAATGAAAATCTCAAAAAATCATCTATAAAAGTGATGAAATATCTCTTTCCTCCCCTAGTTAATTCTCTATTTAACTCACATATGTCAGAATGTATAAGTTCTAGCAATTGAGTATTTCTTTCAACACTAGGAAAAGGTTTCTTGGTCATTCTTGATTGTATGCAAATCTCACATTTATCTACTTGTTTATCTTTGCAAACAATGTATCCATTTTTTGACATAAAATTTAAAGAACCAAAATTTAAATGACCCAATCTAGAATGTCATAAAAAAGAATTACACTCAACAATATAAGTAGAATCCTTATTTATTTCATTAATACTTAATTTAAATATACCATCACATGAATATCTTTTTCCTATAAATATAAAACTCTTAGAAATTATTACATTATCAAACTCCATCACAATCTTAAAACCCTTCTTTGAAAGCAAACTAGCAGAGACCAAATTCTTTTGAATTTCTAGAACATGAAACACCTTTAGTAGTGTTAACTTTTGTCAGGAAGTGAAATTTAGTTCAATGGGCCCCTTTCCTTGCACTTTGAGGTAACATGATTCCATCAGCATTTCTTCATTCCTTTCAATTCCACATAATTCTTGAATTGATTTTGGTCATTGCATGTGTGAATTGTTACACCATAATCTAACCACCAATCTTGGTTTTTGGTTGAAGTGACAACCATATTTAATTCAGTAATCATAGCAACCAATTCTTTAATTGCTTCCTCCACTAGATTTGCCTTCTTAGAATTTTTAGAATTGAAATTTCTTCTTGCCTTCTTATGCCAACAATCTGAATAAAATGACCTTTCTTGCCAAGTGAAAGTGTAACACCTTGAAAAATTACTTAAAAATTAATTTGAGCTTTGTTAGTTGTAATTTTAAAAATATAACAGGTTAACAACGATGAGGGTGGCCCAACGGACGTTAAAAAAAAAAATTTTGGACGGTGAATAGTAACCTTGCGCGGCCAGCAACGAATAGTTGAAACCTTAGATTCAAGACCAGAAAGTGCCCAAAATTAGGAAAACATGGGAATAAGGTTATAAATAGGTGGGAATGATAATTTTATACTTAAAACTAATTTTCAGACAATATTGTTTAATGGACGACGCTTATTTCGGTGAGATTTCTGTACGGTTTTAACACCAAGGTATTTCCATCACCACAAATAGATGATGTCCACCTACTAAGGACATGTGGAAGGCCAAGATTTAATCTTGGAATCTAAGATTAAACCTTAGCCATCCATTGTTGCTTTATGACATAAATAATGATTTTTTATTAAATATCTCCATTTCAATTATTAAAGCAAGCCTAGTCACCAACTTCTCCTCCAAGATAAGAGCAATTTCATGGTCAGCAAGGGAAGAAGAAGCAGCCACCATTTTTGTCCTCAAGAGCTTGGTCTTGAGTTCCAAGCCCAAAAACTCCAAGCTAGAATTGTTGGATCATCAAAAGTTCTTCACTAAGCTTGTTCTACACCAAATTCCCTACAAATCTAACCGAATAAAATCTCAATCACTCACCAATCCTTACCTTTCTCCCTCACACCTCACTGATATCAGAGGGGTTTGAAGTTAGATTGGGAGCTTTGGAGGAGAAGGAATCAAGTTTGGTTAATCTTGAAGCCAAGGAGCTAATAGGTTACTACAAGTAGGGTTTTTCTTGCCTTTTCTTTGTCAAATTTTTCTAATCTATTTTGGGTTGTGTTAAGTCTGAAATTTCTGGTTATTTTGGATGATATTATGTTGATATTGATGTGTGAATTTTGGTGGTGGGTTTGGATGGTGTTAGAAAATGGGTTTTATCAAAGTAAGTTTGAACTAATTGCTGGAAATTCTTTTCCTATGTTGAGTTGTTCACGAAATTTTTGGAATATTTTTGGGTGCTTTCATGACCTATAAAAATTATATGTTGGAGTTAGCATCTTAAAATAACTACATGAATTTTCTTAGGTGTTAGTTTTAAGGTTTGATGCCTCAGAAAAATCAGAAACCGAAATGAGGCAGATGCTGTCCTGATTGTTGAAACTGAAGCAGTAAACTTATCCGAATTTATTATCATAGCAAATGATTGAATTAGGCTTTGAAATTTTTACATGAAGTTACTAACATTTGAAATGTCACTGTGAATTTTATTGGGAATTAATTCAATCAGTTATTGGGGTTAAAAATTAGGGAACTCGGTTCTGGTCTTGGGAATTGGTGGCCCCTGACCACTAAATTTGTACATTTTACTGAGGTGGCTATAGAGCTGTGTTTGTCCTAAAATTTTTACAGGTTATTCTAGGCACATTGAAGTGTCATACAGAATTTTTGTAACTCTTGAAATGGCTGTTTGATATGATAATGAAATATTGCACCTAGGACAGTAACTCTCCATTGCTTGGGATGGAACAATGCTTTGAATTGAGAATGTAATGACACTTTGGCTTCTAGTATGACATGAGTATTTGATATTAAGTGTTTGGCCATGTGACTTATGACATGTAAATGCATGCTATGGATTTTGAAGATTGAAGTATGAGAAAAGAATGAGAATTTCATTGTGAATGATTGCCTATATGTGGCCTATGTATGCATTTGAGAAAAAGAAAAGTATATGATGCCATTATAAGGATGTATAAATTTAAATTGTGCATGTTCTACATATGGACAAAATAGAAACAAGACTTAGATTGAATGAGGGAAGGCGAAGTAGCACTTTCCAAAATTTATTTTGAGTCGGTAACGTATGGCTAGGAATAGATCTGTTGGATTCAAAATGAAAAAAATGAAGTTCGATGACCATATAAATGGTTAAACAGATAAGCAGTATTTCCCTTGTGTGGTGTGATCCACCATAAATACCCGTTGGGTATAAACGGATCTATTGTGAGTTGTCCACTGAAAATACCCGTTAGTATAACTAAGTCTTTCTTATGTCAATGAAAAGAAAAATGCACTGATTTGATCTTTGTGGCCATAAGTGATACCATGTCACCTTGAGATAAATTCATTGCATGTATTATATGCTACTTATCTTATTTTGAAATGTTTGTTGGAATGTGATGAGATATATGCTTGAAGTGACGAAATGCTAAAAGCTACCCACTTCGAAAGGATGATTTTGGAACCTTAAAATGAACCTTTAGAATATATTGCATGATCACAGCTTGAATAAACCGAAAAGGGGCGATGACAATGACATTATGATTGTGATTGGGGAGTTGCACTACTAGAATTTTAAAAATCACCCCTATGTGTTTGTTTCCGTGTCACCTCAGGGTTAAGCCAAAGGATGAGGATCCTGCTATGCAAAGGAGGGTTCCTGTAGTATAGTTCCTGTTTATTCTGTTGTACTTAGTGAAATGAGTATGTATGTAAATGTATTAGAAGACGTATGTACTAAAGCTTATAGAGGAGCTTCCTTATGTATTTTAGCTGTATGTTTAATAAACTTGATGTTTACTTATATGTTTTAATAGAATTACGCTTAGTTATCTCGTACATAAATGAGCTTGTTATAGAGTAATAAAAGGTCCGAAATATAAGTAACAATTCTTGAGTATGATACCATGACTTAAGGATGGGGTTGTACCTGGGAGGATGTTCCAGAAAACATTGCACATCCTTTTCTTTTTTAAATGAAACACCTTTCTTGGATGCTTTTAGATTAAACTTTCCTCCATCAAAAGTTTTTTTTTATTGACAAAATTAATAGTAGAACTTGAAAGCATAAATTATGCATCACGTGCACGAGTTTCACATTCAATTTGAAGATGAGTTTGAAATTGTTCTAATGTTAATTTTTAGAAGAGTGCAAAACTTTCTTTATAAAATTATTCCATGATGGAGGAAGTTTAGAAAGAATGGCACCAATTTGCAAGGCATCAAGAATCTTAACTTCAAGATCTTAGTCTTGATAATAACACTTGCAATTCATGCATGGCTTAATATTAAATATTTAAATTCAAAATATTGTAAAGCTAAGAATTTATTCTGTGTCCTGTTTTTCATTCTTATAGGCAGTTTCAATGATGTCCAAATCTCTTTTGGTGTCTTGAGATTGGAGTAGAGATCATACAAACAATCTATGAAGGTATTTAGGATATGCCCACGAGAAATTAATTCATCTTCTTCACATTTCTTTCTTTTGCTCTTGATTTCTTAATCATTTGGAGTGGGGTTGGGCAAAGATGATAAATTGATGAAAACATAATAGACCTTCAATGTGAGTACTCTTTGGAAAAAGAGATAAGTCTCTTTAAGGATACAACAAAGCCTCTGAACTCTCTTAATAATTGTTATGAAATTTTTCTATATAAAAAAAAGATGAATATTACACCTTTATAGAGATATTTAGACTCCTTTTAATTGTAAATGGTTACAAAGATATCTCTTTAACTTGAAAAATAAAACATGCCCATACACAATAGGAAGTTACTTCCATTCACAATTGCATCCTTTCACTTTGAATTCAAAAGTAACGGACACTATAGGTGCATATTCTTTTTTTTTTTTGATACAATAATAATAATTACAAACTATTCAACAGTTATTGGGGCTCTCATGGTTTAGTTTTCTTTTCCCAATACTTCCAAATCAATTCTTATAGTGTACCAATTATTTTTGGAATGTCATTCCAAGTTTCCAAGATCATGAAGGCATGGTCAGGGACTCTTGATAACGAGTAATGAGTGGGTCTTAGCTCATGACTATATTTTTTATCATTAGAAAGTTATTTTAAAATCATTCAAGTGTTAGATATGATTTTAAAATTTAGATATCATGATATTTATTTTAGAATTATGCAAAAAAAACCCATGACAGATGATTTCTGATAAATTGGTATCTATAATTGATTTTAGAAAAACCATGGGACCATGTTTGCTTTACAGTTTTGAAATAGTGATGTTCATGAAAGTATAGCTTTTTGAGGCCCCATTTGTGGAATCTCCATTTATGTTTGACAGATTACGAATATTAGAACTTTTTATGAATTTCAAAGCTTTTAGATTTGTTCAGTTGTTTTATATGCCAACTTTTAGATAGTAATTATGCAGAAGCATAAGTGAGTAACGACTTAGGATCATTAACCTTGAAAACAAGTTATTCGTAACGACAATCTCACCCTCATTACAGATATGGACCCTTGCTAGGTGTCCACCTATGGGACCTTGTTAGGTTCATTTTTTAGATACACATATCAGTTTTAGTGTATTTCAGTTTCAAACATTCTTGTTTCTCTATTGATTATTATTTATAAGATTTAAATGTTTTCTAGGTATAATTACATATGTAAATATTAAAATGATTAGTGCTTATTACATGTATATTTTGTATGTATCCTATTTGGTCATCTCATGTGGGTTGTGGATAAAGATCTGCTCATTGAGTTTAATTGAACTCATCACTCTCTTTTCCCTTATAGACACTATTTCCATATGTTGTCAAACTCCTACTTAGTAGCTTCCAACAATTCCAATGGTGTATTTCTATTCCTACTCAGATTATGATAGTTTATGATTAGATTAAGACAATTTTGTAAAAGACTACTTATTAGTAAGTTAAAACACACTTAGGTAGCGTTTGTTTACCTCTCCTGGACAGAAATATAGAGACATGAAGACACAAACATGTTCGGTAATGGATAAAGGAAATAAAAAATTTTCTCCTTGATAGAAAAACACTATTTCTGTACCTTCAAAATTTGGAGACCGTGGGCAGATATAGAGACATAAATTTAATATTTTTTTCTTCCAATAATACCCTTATACATATTTATTATTTGTGTCTCTCTCTCTATCTTCATTGTCCTTATATTTCCGTCTCTATCCCCTACCAAACGCGCCTTAAAGATGTCTTTTTTATCTTGGATTTTTTTATAGTGAAGCTAACATATTAAGATAAATCCATGATTTTTCTTGAGTCCATTTGAGGTATTTTACTATTTTTGGAAAATAAAAAACCAAGGCTATTTTAGTATTTCTGAATAGCTAGTTTTGAAGCCTTGAATTTATTTAATTTTGTTACTATATAATCGAATCTTGCTCTGAAATTTTTATAGGTTGTTGTAGACACCTTGAGGTCCAACTTTGAATTTTGACATAATTTATTAAGTTTATTTACTATGATAATAAAATTAAAAGTTCGAATGAAATCGTTACTCGAGTAGATTTTGTCCACTAATTTTGTATAATTTTTTTTATATAGCTAGAGATTCCTTTTTAAGTCAAATTTTTTATAGATTAACATAGACATGTTGAGATATCTTTGTGAATTATCTCACCCTATTTTAGTGATGTTTGATTAATTAACCATAATTTTCTTTGGGATTGGAATTATGGATAGGTGCTATATGAGCTAGAATTGTGATTATGAGTAATATGCCAATGATTTTGTGCATGACACACTATGTAATTTTGTTGTTGATGCTATGCATATGACATGGAATATGAAACATGGGTTGTTAAAGTATTTCATAATGAATAAGAGATCCCTTTCAACATTGAGTCAGGAAAGTAAACCTGGTTAGAAATAATATTGTGTAAGAGGAGAAAGTAAATCCAATATTATATGAATGAGTTTAGTCTTAATAAGAGTCTATTTCCCTAGTGGGTAAGACTACTTATGTCAAGGGCACGTGAAGTTGAGAAAGATATTTATGATCTCCTTCGACATGTCAAGGGTACGTGAAGTTGAGAAAGTTACCAATGTGAAGATAGTCATTGCATTTATCATATGCATACTCATATTAAACTAAATTATTTTTT
The DNA here is from genome assembly GCA_030441495.1 of Dalbergia oliveri. Lineage (NCBI taxonomy): Eukaryota > Viridiplantae > Streptophyta > Magnoliopsida > Fabales > Fabaceae > Dalbergia > Dalbergia oliveri. The sequence continues at coordinate 16,640,249 of JAMLFY010000016.1, forward strand.
GCCTATGATGATTTACTATGAGCTTAAGCATTATGATATATGTGAATTAAGTGATTGACTATTAAAAGAAAATCACTTCAAGAATGATTTTAAACGTTAAAAGGAATCTTTGTTCTATAGTGCATGATCACATTTTTTTTAATAAACTAAAATGGTTGGGATAATGATGATGCCATTGATTATTGTGTACTTGGACCTACTAGAATTTTAGAATTCTCACCTCTATATTTGTATGTTCCATCTAATTCTAGATTGCTCAGAACAATGAAACTACCATCATAGAAGTACCTGATTTATAGAAGCTCGATGGTCAAACTTCACTATGAGTCTTCTTCTTCTTATATATATATGTTTGTAAATATTTAAGAAGAGATATGTATATTTAGGGCTCATATACGACCTTTTTCATGTATTTGGTTATGTATTATTTGACTATTTTGTTTTCTTTTTATATATACTTAAGTAGAATTACAACATAGTTACTGCATCAACTTGATTGAATATACAATAGACTTAAGCAAGACGCTAATTTATAAGTAACAACTCCAAGTTTCTGTAATGAGCTTAAGGATCATGTTGTACTTGAGAAGTTATATAAATAATATGTGTCAATCGATAAGACAATAACTTCCTATATACAAAATGAGATGTTTTGCAAATAATAATTTTTTTATTTTATCATGATAAAAAAACCTGAAGCTTAAATACCCATTTCTGTCCATTAAAAATATGTTCTGGGACAAATTAATTTTTCAGAATTTAAAAATTTTAAATTTTCGTCATATCATATTTATAAATTGATCTCTCCATATAATTTCATATTGTGTTTTTTATTTTATGAACTTGTACAAAACAATCAATTTATCCTTTTTATCAAATGGTAAAAGACTAATTTGGAGTTTTAAAATGTTAAAGGACAATTTATCTTCCCATATAGTATGTGAGAGAGACTAAAATTGATATCATGTGAACCTAATAAATAAGCCAGCCCACTTACACAAGCTGTGTGACATCAAATGAGCTAGAATATTTAAGTGGGCGGCCCGTTTAACCGACCTACACGTCGTACCCTGTTCCGGCTGCAGAGAACACCGTTTTGTGTATATACGGTTTGTACCTAGCGAGTTGTCCACGATGGAAAGAGAAATTTCCACTTTCCACTTTCCACTTTCCACTTTCTATTATATTCACCTCACTGTTGCGTTGCTTGTCCAGTTGCCATAACGTCAACGCTAATGGACGCAGCACCGTTCGTCGCCGCCATGTAGAAGAGAAGCTCTTCCTCTGTGGGGAAGTTGCCTTGTCTTCTTATACCCTCTTCACGTATTTTGTTTTTCCTGCAATCGCTTCTCCGCAGAAGCTGCTTCTGCTTCTTTCTCCTTTCCCTTTGCCTCTATTTCACAGGTAACTCTTTTTTACTTTCTGTCCCTTTTCTCCCCCTCTCTCTCACTTACTCTAATTCTATTTATTTTTACCTTTTTTTTCAAAGAAAATATTTTAAATTGTTCTTTTTTTTAATGCTTTTGGTAGGAAATACGATGAGGTGGAATTTTCTAGTAGGGTGAATTATTATTGTTGTTGTTGTTGTTGTTGTGAACACGATTAACTTTGCTTGTACGATATTAATGTGATTCCCTTCTTTTATTCCTGGATTGATTCTGAAGTTCATGGGTTGTTATCCTTAGCTTGTGTGCTATTAATCTATTATTTGTTCAAAACCCTCTTCTGAAGTCTAGAATGTTAATAATAAATGCGGCTATATACTTTGAGATGCAACCAGTAATAGGGAACTGGCTAATGTAATGTGATTACTTTCATTGCTTGACTGCGTGGTGGATCTAGTGTCTCAATTGAAGTAAGAGTTCATAATTTTCTTTCTGGTGTGTGTAATCTTTTCACTGTAGGTAGTTTGTGAGTTTGTGATGCTGAATTATATGTTTTCATTGGTTAGAGGTGGCTATCACACATCTGTATTGTCTAAACTTTTTGTCTTTTTTACCACTCTGAGCTAAACTAGATCCCCTTTTGAGGATCTACATACATTCTGTGGATAGTATACTTCTTTGTTGTGAAGCTGATTGGAATTTAGGACTAGAAAGTAGAAAGTTGATGAATTGAGAGCGTATTTTAGACACTAGTTACAGGAGATTCAGCATGGATATTTGAGATTTCATATAAGCAGACAATTTTGTGTCCGAGGGCACATTTTTGTGAAATGCGGGGAATTCCATAGCGTTTTGTTTTCAGTCATCATGTGAAGGATGCGGTTTGTCTAGTTTGTTAGGTTGTTTACGTAGACTGTCTTAAATGACCTGCTTATTTGTGGTGCTGTCATGGTATGATTCTAAATTGATTTTAAAATTTTTATTTCTTGTGTGAGCTAAGCACTGGTAAATTTTCTTCCAGTTTAGTGGCCCCAGTTAGGTAGAATAGAGTTCTGAAGGTTTACTCCTGTTGCTGCCTGTACTATACTTAGTGGCTTATATTGCCTTTTATATCATGTCAGGAAAATTTTCTTCCAGTTTAGTGGCCCCGCTTAGGTAGAATAGAGTTCTGAAGGTTTACTCCTGTTGCTGCTTGTACTATACTTAGTGGCTTATATTGCCTTTTATATCATGTCAGGAACTACTAGATAATGTGCTTGTTATATCGTGTCGGAACCTAGACCTTTTCTATCAATAGGGAGATTATAAATTGACAATCATATAGTGAAAGGCCCTTCATACCACAGGAACTAGAAGTTATTGAGTTTCATCTTTGTAAAATGGGAAGTAATTTATATATTCAACAATTGAAGCACTCAAGGACAAGGTTTCCTCTCCAGCAGATTCTAGGTGAATTTTTGTTGCACTTTTCAGAAGGAAAGATAATTAAATGAAGCACATTAGCCACTTGGTAGTCTAAGTAACAGAAATCAAATATAGACAATTCTGCACTTCTAATTTTGAATGGCTTCATCACTTGGGATTGGGGGTTAACACTATATGCACACAATGGACTTAAAGGGAGGAAGAAATTCTTTCCATCTTTGTCAATGCTTAGTTTAAAAAAATGAGTATGCTATTAGTATGTAATAGACTAAGAAACTCTCACTATTGAAAATTTCTCATGGCTTGATAAAAGTGTTGTTGGAATGAGATGCAGATGCTCTTCTTTTTCTGTTTTGGTACTTGTCATTACAGTTATTGGATAGTCGTTTGTTTTTGGTAATAATCATGAGCCTTGGCACCTGAAAGTTGACGCCAAACTAACATCAGCTATGCTGGCAGAATGGCTCAATTCAGTGCTATCCAATTTCATTTTACTTTCTTCTATTTTTGGTTTTGGTTTCCATTTATTGCCTTCTCCTAATGCAGATTATGATAAAATCCATTATTTTGTTGCTAAGGTCTTTTGATGCAATCATTCATTATATATGAGTGAGAAAAAGTGAACTGAAGTTGAGTTTTTATACATAGGGCTCTAAATGGATACATCTGCCCAAAGCAATGGTGACTATGCTCCTATAAGGGATTCAGAAGACCCACAGTTGGGAAAATTTGACAAGCCACTTCCATGTTTTGGCTGTGGAATTGGATGGTTCTCGTGAGTTATTTTGTACAGGTTTACATTCTCTTACTTTAACCTGCATAGTCTGATGCTTGCATTCTCCTCCCCTCTTTCTCTTGCCAGTCTTCTGCTAGGATTTGTATGCCCATTGATGTGGTATTATGCTACAATTCTCTACTTTGGAAATTACTATCATAAGGATCCAGAGCGTGCTGGACTTGCTGCTTCTGCAATTGCTGTAAGTGTTGTGCTTGAGAATGAAGTTCCACTTCATCCAGCATTTCAGTTGATAAAATTGATACTTTGCATTTGCAGGCTACCTCTTCATAGTCTATTTCTGTTTCATTTGTGTTGGATAAATTGGTCATTATAGAAAAAAAAAATCCAAAGAAGTCTTTGCTTGCCAATTTATATCGTTGGACAAATTAGTCTTTCATAAAAACCAAAACAAATAAATCCCTCAAGAATCATAAAGAGTTCAAATTGTTCATGTAAAGGGGCTAATTTGTCCGATATTTTAATTGGCAAGGACATCTTTGGCTATTTCTTTTTAGCAGACCAATTTGTCTAAAATTTAAGAGAGAATTTTGGGATTTTGTCTTTTTAATTTTTTTTTCTCATGGGAGTAACTGCTCTTTCTTATGATAAACTTCCATTGGTGTTGCAGGCTCTAGTGTTCACAATTGCTGCGCTGATAACAATAGTTTTAATACTCTTGTAATTATAGGTTCAACTAACCTATTAACTATGAAAAAAAGAAACATCATATCTAATATCGGTAGATGAGGAAGGCAAGGCTGATGCAGGGTGAACCAAAGCTTTTGCGACCACTTCTTTGGTCTTCATGAAAATTAGGTCATCATACCTAGTTCCATGGACCTACTCTCAGCTGCTTTTATCACCTTGTTAAAATCGTGTGTACAGAATGATGATGTAACTAGGAGTTTATTGGAGGATTGTTCACCCTCAGTGACTTACCTTCGGTATGTATAATGTGTATGTCCTTGGACTAGTGATTAGAGGCTATCGTGTTATCTAGCGGTGTAAATTTGTATATCCTTCGCGCTGCAACCGAATAAGCATGTTTCTCTTGAAATAAATCAAGTGAAGTATTTAATTGATGCTTTAAGCACCTTCTAGTTAATGAATTTGATTTCATGTTGCCGGTTGAAATGAATTAACCATCGCAAAGCTCCATACCTTCCAGCGAAATGTGCTGCATTCATGTAAGTTCCAATCTTGCTTGCGAGCTTGTGGCCAAGCATCGAATTTGAGCTACAATGCTTTTAATGTAAGTAAAACCTTAGCATATTATGTGTTATTTGATGTTAGAATGAAGAGTAAAATGACTCATTTTTATATATGAAATTATAAAAAATGAGTTATTTAAATTTTCATTCTAAGTTATAAAATGACTCAATTTATGTAATTTTAGAAATAAAAATTGAGATATTTAAATCTCTCTTACACGGTCGATGGCACGTTATGTCAAAGTGTTACTTAACACTCATATCATCATTTAACTGGCGGAATGTTAAATGAAAGTAGGTTGAGAGATAGCGTGACTCATCTTGTAATGCCAGTTAATTTGATTAATTATGAAAGTTAGAAATTAAAGTGAGGTTTAACATTTAAATTAATCTCTTAGTCTCTGAATTTCTTTTAACAAAATTTAAATAAATATCTGTATTTTGAAAATTTATAATTGAGTTTCTAGATTTACAAAATGTTTGTAATTGTGTCTTTAGATACAAATATTTGTTAAGAGTTTAATTTTGATATACTGATAGTGTAAAAGAATTTTACATTGTTATCCAATTAAATCTCTTCTTTTGTATGACTTTCCAAGTATTAGAGATGAAAAGTAACTGTATTTGTTAATATGTCATTACATAATTAGATAAATATGTAAAACTTTTTTATATTGTAAGTGTATTCAAATTAAATTCATTCATTAAACATCCAAGCAAGGAATATAAAATATTTTTAGATATCAACTTACCAAAAATATAACATACAGGGTGACATTTTAGAATATTTTGTTTTCATTGAGAAATTTTCTACAAATGTTTGCATGCAATGACTCAACTAAAATCATTTTTTAAATCTAAGTATCGAATTATAAACTTTTAAAAGATAACAACTTAATTAAAATTTTCCAAAAACTTTAGGAATTGACAGATTAATTTAGCCATAATTAAAGTTCGTCCTTCCACTTTTACGATGACGATCTACTTATGAATATGAGAAAAATAAAATAGGAAAATGTTCATTTACAATCAATTGGAGAACTATTTTAAATCTTCTATATAGGAAGGGTTTGATATAAAGGATAAGCGCAAGGTAGTGATGAAAAATTAGCCACGGAAAATGGGTTTAATACAAGCTAGGCCCATTGAGTCCCGCCCGATTTCACCACGGCCCAAATCCAAGATGATCCAACAATCTAGCCCAAATGGTAATTGACCCGGCCTGGAACTCAGTCCACAACCTATCATGGGACATGCACGCCCATCATCATCCACAATACTCGCTCATGACTTACCCCCATGATGGTTTAACAGCTTCAAAAATAGGGGTAGTCACTAAACATACGAGGGGAAAATTAAGGTTATAAAGGGTGATTATAGTTCAAACAAAGGTACATAGAATCCATAGACGAAAAACACTTACTAAGACACTTATTAACTTAAGCATTGGAGTTTGTTAACTTAAAGCATTGGAGTTCTTGCAAGTAACTCCCACTTTATTGATCACTCTAGAAGACTGGACATCCTCTTGCAATCTGCTCCCAAGTAACCTCTTTCCAAATACTTACCTTCTGTACGTTAGCATCATTGTCAACGACACAGTTGTCATTCAGTCTTTTCGTTTTTATTATTCCAGGGCCATTATGGCGAGAACTAAACAGACAACCTGGTACCACTTGATGACAATCACTGCCAACTGAACCCTCATGGCAAAGGTGACAAACAAGCCTTTGAGAATGGCTCAAGAGCCGACGGCTAACCACAATACTGATACCTTGGAGGTGATCTACCAAATCCACATTCACCGGCGTGTTTAGAGCAACCACTCACACAACATCACATTGCCATGGCTCCAGACTAGAACCAATGTGGGAGGCCAACCCAGCTCTTCGGAAGGTGCTCCGACTGATGAAAGACCAAACACTTAGGGTACAAAACCTAGAGTGTGAGTTGGTGCAACATGGCACCACGAACAAACAACAAAGAAGGGAAGGACGATGCTCCCACCAAGTTGAGTAAAGGTTGTAAAGGGAGGAAGAACATTTCAGGAGTTAAAAGCTCGCTTCCTTGAGGTGGAGAGCATTCTTTGACCGAGACCACCGAGAGCGGATTATAGTCAGGAGACCCTGCAACTGCCTCAGAAGTCTACAAAAAATAATGCAAACTAGGACATTAGGGTGCCGACGAAAAACAAAAAAAACAACGATTGAAGAAAGTCCTCGTCGTTAGACGAAAGGGGAAAAAAACCCATGACTCTAGGCACAAAATCGGCCAATCCTCTCGTCGCTTTTCGACGAAGATCGGGCTTCGAATAACGGTCGAATATGCATTTTTTCGATTCGGAATGCGGTCTTGAGGACGAGCCGTAACTTCCCTTTTCCCACTATGTCATTAATTATCCCCTGCCCAGTGGTTTCAAACGCCAAACCGATAATAAGCCATACGATGGCACGATGGACCCACAAGACCATCTTGACTTCTTTTAAGTATGTATCTGGAGGGAATACCAGATGTTAAATGCTAGGTGCTTCAGAAGATTTAGTGGTTCAGAAGATTCTCTAACCTCACTTCTCGATTCTTGACTCAACTCATAATGAGCAAGTCCAATAACAGGATTAATCCCTCTGGAGAACTTTTGAGCGTTTTAACAAGGAAGCTCTACTGATAAAAAACTTGGAACCCTAGACAATCAAGGTCGCAATGATCAATGGTTTAAAGTCGGGGGCATCACCAAGTCATCAGCCAAGGGGGGATGTTACGCCCAATAAGGTGATTACCTTAAGAATAATTATTTTACACTCATATGGGTGTAGACACCCATGTGGGTCCATGTGGAGAGGAGTGATGAAGGGAGAATAGTTGGAAGAAAAATAAGTGATGAGATCCATGTGTTTTGTGAGTAAGATGTTTAGATATTTGAGAAAGTTGAATGTTGAAATCGCAAGGTTGTTACCTTAATATCCTTGAGGTGATTATGTGTGTGTAAGGTGATAATTGGCTTTAATTATTATTAGTTAACTTGATTGGAGCTAATTTTGTGTGATGATTATATGATGCTTGAATGATATGTGAAAATAATTGAACTAAAGAGGGTTAATTCGCTCTTATCACTAATTAAACCTAATTAAGGTTAATTAAAGTTAATTAGGCCTAATTAAAATTTAATTGCCTTGATTAGTAATTAGTCATCCATAATTAATCTTAGCCTCTTAATGATTAGAATGTATAATTTCACCCTTAATTTTGATTAATTAGTTTAAGAGACAAAAGTATTATGATGGTATCACTAAAGTGCATGAATGATATTATCTTGAAAATATATTTCCCCCATGTAAAATATTCCCATCTAAGTTTGAATTTCAAGATGCATGTAATAAAATATTAATTGTTTGAACTCAAATTGTATGAAAGTATTATTTCATTTGGGCTTAGAAATTATTTAATATCTTTTCTTAAATTACTATCCTACCCTTAATGACTTACACACACACACACACCCTCTTTTAATTTTCCAACCTATATAACGATGGCACCAGTCCCCAAACACACCCTCTCATTTCATTTTCATTTCAAAACCCAACACCCCCAAATCCTCTTTCTTTCTCCTTCTTCCTCCACCCTTTCCATCATCAACACACTTAAGCTTGAACCACCATCTTCGTTCAAGGTCCCTCAACAAAAAGCCTTGAAGACATTGAAGCCCCAAGCTCTCCTATATTGGAGGAGGCGACAAGCTGGGAGCCAAGGGCAAGGTTTTTGCTCATTCTCAACTCTTTGAAACATCCAAGAGCCCATCCCCTCTTATTCCTCATCTTGTGGTAGGATTTTATTTCCAAATTCTCTTTGTTTGTTGTACTCTTAAACCCTAGACCAAGGGTTTGGTTGCTTGTTGATTTTTGAAAAATGATTAAGTAAAGTAAATGAGTTTGTTTGGATTTTTGTTCTATGTTAAATAATTATTGTTGATGAAAATCATTTTTGAAATCCTTGTGTTTGTGTACATTTTCAAACTTAAATGTAATAATCTAGAACCCATGCAACATGTTTTGAATGACAATAAAGCCAATTTAAAGAAAATATTTTCAAGAATGGATAATGCTTATCTTGAGTTTCTTGAGTAGCTAAATGAGTTCTACCATTAGCATAACAAGGTTCCATTAAGGAAGAATAATTTCGCTTTACATGTGCAAATATGTTTGCTCATTTTAAGAGATATGAACTAAATGAAAGTGATAAGTATGTCCAAAAATGAACTTAGATTGTCTAACGTTTAGAAGAAAAAGCAACCAAAGCAAGAAACCAAGAGTAGAACTTAGAAAGTAGCACTGGACTCAAAAAGTACATCTTTGAAATGATATTAATCAAACACTGAAGCCAAAATGTTCTACAATCTTCAATCATCACACTCATAATGCTTTGATCATCAACAAGCTTTGATTGAAAAATAGAAGACCTAAAATTCATCAAAGAAATGATACCGTACTTAGAAAGCTCACCTCCAATGGGAAATGTATTGCGGAGAAAAGGAAGGAATATTCAAAATTCAAAATTGAATTTGAAAAGTCAAAATCCAATGTTAGAACTGGCGTAACATCTCTT